>CM053033.1:13232548-13412993 GCA_028564925.1 Lithobates sylvaticus | reverse complement strand
TTCTAGTTGGATATGTTTTATAGCAGAAAGTAAAAATTATTGTTTTTCTTTTAAAATTGTAAGCCTTTTTTTTGTTTATAAAACGCAAAAAAATAAAAAAAAAAAACAGAGGTGATGAAGTATCTATTTGTAAAATTGTAGGCATTTTGTTTTTGTTTATAACGCAAAAAAATAAAAAACACAGAGGTGATGAAGTACCACCAAAAGAAATCTCTTTTTGAGGGGGGAGGTCAAGTGGTTAATTAATAACTTTTAATTACAGTAGGGCTTGGGTAGCAATCGTATATGATACTGTATGTATTTTTTATTGTTTTGCTATATTTTCCACCAAAAGTGGAGTTACCCTTTAACGAATTATTTCGTAACAAAATTAATTTTTTTTTTGCTCATGGACATCTCTAGTTGGGTCAATGAATCCATGTGGGCTGTCAACTACTCAAAGTAGCTTAATGGATTGTTGTCTTATGTGACTCATCCAATCATTCTAGAATGTAAAAGGTTTTTTTGAACCTCTTTAGGGCCGTTTGAACTTCTTTAAAGAACAAAATCACTTTGAAGACATCCTTCGATAAATCTCAAATCCTTGAGTGCAAGCCCACCAGGGATAATATGGATCTTACGCCAACAAGGTCCCAGCTGGCTCCCTCCTTATAACTTGTGTGGAGGTCCCATCCATGCCTATGGGCAAGCTATACTTAACGGTGTCCTCCAGTGGTCCCTTTGAGTGTGGTTGACCCATAGGAAATAAATGACGAACATATGAAGGATCAAGAGGAACCTTGGTGTGACCTTGTTGAAGAAAAGACCACTGGATCGGGAAGGATGGTAGGTATTATCCCAGGTGGGGTTGCGTTGGGGGATATATCAAAGGATAATAATAATTGGTGGGTACTACAGGAAACCCCCATTAAATTGACAGTTTGTCTCCACGACTGGGAGATTATGAGATCCAACCGTACCGGCAACTCTTTTTTTTTTTTTTTACTAGTTATGTGTTCATATAACATTTTACGCTGTGTTTATTTTTTCAGAAAAATCCACCTTTTTACATTTTGTCATTTGCTGCTCTAGCCTCAAGCCTCTTTGCTAGGCTTACTGAAAAATATGTGCAGATCAAAACTGTTCTTTGATGTGTGCAAAATGTCAGTTAAAGAAACGTCGCTAGTAAAAAAAAAAAAAATATGTTCTAAAAAAATCGTGCCTATTTATCCTCTAATAAATTCATAGGTAGCCAAAATCAACTCTAATTAACTTCTTACACCCCTTAGGTATAATTTTTTTTAGCTGTTTGCTTTTCATTTTCTTTTGCTTTTGTAGCGTTGCATTAAAAAAAAAAAATACACAAAATTAAAAAATATATATTTTATTTAATAATGCCTAACCAGGCCAATAAATTCAATTAAAAATGAGAAAAAAAATAATAATGCCCAACCAGAAATGTAGCTATAGTATAATTATAAAATGTGACAAATGACAGAATAAAATTTTGACATCTTATCTATAATGACCCTAGTTGTTTTGAAAACTTGTTAGGTTTTTTGTCTGTAGTTTGCAAAGAAAATATTATTAAGACTGATCAATTACGGAATAAAATGTTGACATTTTATCTACAATAATTCTAATTGTTTTAAAAAATGTTGTTAGTTTTTTTTTTTGTCTGTAGATTGCAAAGAAAATATTATTTTTAAGACTGACAAATTACGGAATAAAATTTGGATATTTTTTATCTACAAGGACCCTAATTGTTTTAAAACTTTATGTTTGTTTTTCTTTGTCTGTAGATTGCAAAGAAAATATTATGAGTAAGATTAATAAATTACAGAATAAAATTTGGACATTTTATCTACAATAACTCCAGTTACTTTAAACTTTTTGCTACTTTTTTGCCAGTTGATTGCAAAGAAAATATTATTTTTAAGACTGACAAAAATTATGGAATAAAATTTGGACATTTAATCTACAATAACTCTAGTTATTTTAAACTTTTTGTTAGTGTTTGGCCATAGATTGCAAAGAAAATATTATTTTTAAGACTGACAAATTAGGAAATAAAATTTGGACATTTTATCTAGTGCTTTTAAAAGTTTTAGTTAGTTGTTTCCTTTGTAGACTGTAAATAAAATACTCTTTTTAAGACTGACAAATTACTTTTTGTTAATTTTTTACCGGTAAATTGCAAAGAAAATATTAGTTTTATCTACAACAACCCTAGATGTTTTAAAACTTTTTGTTCGTTTTTTGCCAGTCAATTAGAAAGAAAATATTATTTTTATGACTGACAAATTACGGAATAAAATGTGGACATTGTATCGACAAAAACTTTAGTTATTTTAAACTTTTTGTTTGTTTTTTACCGGTAAATTGCAAAGAAAATATTCGTTTTAGGGCTGACAAATTACAGAATAAAATGTGGAAATTGTATCAACAAAAACTCTAGTTATTTTAAAATTTTTAAGAACGTGTGGTACTGGCGCTGGTTAATGTGTTCCAAAAATGAAAATAAAACTGAAAATAAATGAAATACAATACAATATTTTAGTGAGCTGCAGTTTCGTGTAATATAACCACCAATATGTGGCTATTCAGAATATGGAAAAGGTTAAAGTGGAAACTGCGCTAAATATTACTCAAAACACATGTGGGTTCCCCCCTCTAGTGCATGCTATGCTGCGGTGTCCCCAACAGCCTATAGTGCCAAATGTGCAGGTGCTGGCCTATAGTATATTAATACCTTATTACAAAATGTGAAATAAATGACAAAATAAAAACCTAAATGTGTCAGGTGCCTGTGTTTACTTTATGCCTTATTGAGGCTATTTAAAGTGCTTAGTGCATGCGGGTATCATATATGTCTATCCTGTGCAGTTTAGGCTTATATCTGCGCTAATTACAGGGTTTGGTGCTCTTTCTAAAAAAACAATTTTTGTTCCATCAGTAGCCCATCTTCACTCCCCCAAAAGTGATGGTACAACGGGGCATATATAGCAGATGTCTATTACATATAGTATAATCAATATCCCAATCCCATCAGTTTAGCCATATACAAAACAATTATTCAATTTGTTGATATCATGCAATCTAATCAGATGTCTATTACATATAGTATAATCAATATCCCAATCCCATCAGTTTAGCCATATACAAAACAATTATTCAATTTATTGATATCATGCAATCTATCGTGAACAAACACAAAAGAGCCAAGCTATGAACTATAAAAACTGTATAAAGAGAGTCCGTGCCAACACCGCTTGTGCTTAATACAAATACATATAACTTGTGCAGATTTCTTGACCGTCACCACCTATGGACTGGATCACTTACCAGAGCTTGGTAAGTGTAGGGCCTGCGGTTGCTTTAGGATGACCAATCCTATCAGTGGCCTCTCTCTTACTCTCACCTCCTGGTCGGGTATGTGTGTGGGTGTTTTTACAAACGGGCTCCACGGCAGGTATCCCCCAAAATGAAATAATAGACAGGGGGCTTCCAATAGTGAAGTATGTTTATCAAAAGGGTATTTATTAAAAGAAAATTGTTTAAAAACTCACATGGTTCAGGTGCCACAGCTGACACCAAACATATCCAGCCTTGTGTTTTTAAAATTTGCGTCCTGGCTTCCCTTCCTGGTCTGGGGTGTCTCTCCCGGAAGTGGTGCAAGCGTACGATTACCCAGCAGCCTCTACGCGTTTCGCAAGAGTTAATTGCGTCATCAGGAAGCTGCTGGGTGTATGGGTAATGCCATTTATATAGCCCCAATTCCTAAAATTACTGCCCCTTGATAGGATGTTTTCCCTGTGCGTCTATCTATAATGATCACCGCCGTCTCCCCCACCGGAAGTGTCCGTGCCGCCATTTTGGGTCCGGTGACCGGAAGTATGTGTGGCGCCATCTTTGTTAGGGGATCCCTTGCCCTTTTTTCTTTTCTTATCATGCCCTTCTACTGCTTGAGATGCCCTTACTATGTGTAGTTGGGCTAAATAGTTTGGCTATGCCGTCTGGGTTTGTGCTATGTGTTTAGTTTGCATTCTTGTAGTTTTAGCTAGTCCCTCTCTGTGATGGTTCCCCTCCACAAAGCTGGATTGTTTTCACAATATTGATATATTATCAACCATTAAAATACAACTTTTGTTTTTTGTCAGTTTTTCGTGCAGATAGTATTTTCAATTCATTGAGACCTTTGGTTCAACTACCATGTCCCTTGTTCCCATTTTAGCATCGTCCCCAAATGATGACGAAGTGTTCTAAAATTATCATGCGTGTGTCCAAAGTGAAACGCCAGATAGATGTAAAAATAAAATAAAAATATAAAAAAATATAAAAAATATATAAGTGAAAAATGAATGAAAAAATGAAAAAATGGTGAAAAAATGAAAATAAAATAAAATAAAAAATAAAAAAAAAATAAAAATAAAATAATAATAAAAAAATAATAAAAATAATAATAAAAAAAATAAAAAATAAAAAAATAAAAAATAAAAAATAAAAATAAAAATAAAAAAAAATAAAAAATAAAATAAAAAATATAAAAATATAAAAATAAATAAAAATAAAAAAAATATAAATATGAAAATGAAAAATGAAAATAAAAAATAAAAATAAAAAAAAAAAATGAAAATAAAAATAAAATAAAGAAATAAAAAAATAAAAAATAGAAATAAAAATAAAATAAAAATAGAATAAGTAAAAATAAGTATATAAAAAAATAAAAGTGAAAGTATGAATATACCAGTGTAAAAATGTGGAATAAGAATAAAATAAAATAAAAGTGGGGTGGAATAAATGTGAAAAAGATGTTTGGATGAATGTATGAGTAAACCCAAAAAAAATTTTTATTAGATGCAAATGGGAGCCTGGGATCATGCTAGAAGTCTTCTATATAGCAATTTACGTCAAGCTCTACGTTTAACCCCTTTTTCCCCATAGTGTCTAACTTGTATATCCAATAGGTTTCATTCTTGGATATCTCCCTTTTCAGATGTATGTTCCTCCAATTTTGCTCCACTCTATCAATACCATAAAATTTAAGGTGTGTTGGGTCCCTATTGTGAACCTCCCTGAAATGTCTCGATAGGCTATGGTGTTTGTAGCCCTTTTTTATATTCCTTATATGCTCTCCTATTCTTGTGGTAAGCGCCCTAGTGGTCCTACCCACATATTGCAATCCACACTTACACTCTATCAGGTATGTGACATGAGTGCTCTGGCAAGTAATCAATTTATCTATTTTAAATTTTTGTTTGTTTGAGCGGGATTGGAATTCTGTCGTTCTCCTTGACTTGTCATTTGATGTTCTGCACGATACACATTTTCCACATCTGAAGAATCCCTTTTGGTTAAAGAATGTGCTCATTTTCTTGGGTGGGTCGGGTACATTTTTAACCAGATGATCTCTAATCCTTCTGGCTCTTCTATAGATAAAATTGGGTTTTTTTGGCAGTATACTCCCTAATTGTGGGTCGTTGCTAATGATTGGCCAATGTTTGCTGATAATTCCTTCTAGGATTTTGTACTGGCTATTATAGCCTGTGAGGAACGGTATGGTATGGTGTCAACCTGTGCCATCCTTTTGTTCGTTCTCTTATCTGAAATAACAGAGTCACGATTTTTCTGTGCTATTTTATTTCTAGTTATTTCTAATTTTAGGAATTGGGGCTATATAAATGGCATTACCCATACACCCAGCAGCTTCCTGATGACGCAATTAACTCTTGCGAAACGCGTAGAGGCTGCTGGGTAATCGTACGCTTGCACCACTTCCGGGAGAGACACCCCAGACCAGGAAGGGAAGCCAGGACGCAAATTTTAAAAAAACACAAGGCTGGATATGTTTGGTGTCAGCTGTGGCACCTGAACCATGTGAGTTTTTAAACAATTTTCTTTTAATAAATACCCTTTTGATAAACATACTTCACTATTGGAAGCCCCCTGTCTATTATTTCATTTTGGGGGATACCTGCCGTGGAGCCCGTTTGTAAAAACACCCACACACATACCCGACCAGGAGGTGAGAGTAAGAGAGAGGCCACTGATAGGATTGGTCATCCTAAAGCAACCGCAGGCCCTACACTTACCAAGCTCTGGTAAGTGATCCAGTCCATAGGTGGTGACGGTCAAGAAATCTGCACAAGTTATATGTATTTGTATTAAGCACAAGCGGTGTTGGCACGGACTCTCTTTATACAGTTTTTATAGTTCATAGCTTGGCTCTTTTGTGTTTGTTCACGATAGATTGCATGATATCAATAAATTGAATAATTGTTTTGTATATGGCTAAACTGATGGGATTGGGATATTGATTATACTATATGTAATAGACATCTGATTAGATTGCATGATATCAACAAATTGAATAATTGTTTTGTATATGGCTAAACTGATGGGATTGGGATATTGATTATACTATATGTAATAGACATCTGCTATATATGCCCCGTTGTACCATCACTTTTGGGGGAGTGAAGATGGGCTACTGATGGAACAAAATTGTTTTTTTAGAAAGAGCACCAAACCCTGTAATTAGCGCAGATATAAGCCTAAACTGCACAGGATAGACATATATGATACCCGCATGCACTAAGCACTTTAAATAGCCTCAATAAGGCATAAAGTAAACACAGGCACCTGACACATTTAGGTTTTTATTTTGTCATTTATTTCACATTTTGTAATAAGGTATTAATATACTATAGGCCAGCACCTGCACATTTGGCACTATAGGCTGTTGGGGACACCGCAGCATAGCATGCACTAGAGGGGGGAACCCACATGTGTTTTGAGTAATATTTAGCGCAGTTTCCACTTTAACCTTTTCCATATTTTAAAATTTTTGTTCGTTTTTTTAACGATAAATTTCAAAGAAAATATTCATTTTAGGGCTGACAAATTACAGAATAAAATGTGGACATTTTATCTACAACAACCCTAGTTGTTTTAAAACTTTTTGTTTGTTTCTTGCCAGTCAATTATAAATAAAATATTATTTTTATGACTGACAAATTACGGAATAAAATGTGGACATTTTATCGACAAAAACTTTAGTTATTTTAAACTTTTTGTTCCTTTTTTACCGGTAAATTGCAAAGAAAATATTCGTTTTAGGGCTGACAAATTACAAAATAAAATGTGGAAATTTTATCTACAACAACCCTAGTTGTTTTAAAACTTTTTGTTCATTTTTTGCCAGTCAATTAGAAAGAAAATATTATTTTTATGACTGACAAATTACAGAATAAAATGTGGACATTTTATCGACAAAAACTTTAGTTATTTTAAACTTTTTGTTCGTTTTTTACTGGTAAATTGCAAAGCAAATATTAACCCTAGTTATTTTAAAACTTTTTGTTTGCTTTTGCCAGTCAAAAGCAAAGAAATTATTATTTTTAAGACCAACAAATTACGGAATAAAATGTGGACATTTTATGGACAAAAACTCTAGTTATTTTAAACTTTTTGTTCGTTTTTTTAACGGTAAATTGCAAAGAAAATATTCGTTTTAGGGCTGACATATTACAGAATAAAATGAGGACATTTTATCTACAATAACCCTAGTTGTTTTAAAACTTTTTGTTCATTTTTTTGCCAGTAGCTTGCAAAGAAAATATAATTTTTAAGATTGACAAATTACGGAATAAAATTTGGACATTTTATCTACAATAACCCTAGTTGTTTTAAAACTTTTAGTTCATTTTTTGCCAGTAGATTGCAAAAAATATATCATTTTTAAGACTGACAAATTACGGAATAAAATGTGGACATTTTATCTACAACTCTAGTTGTTTTAAACTTTTTGATGTTTCTTTTTCCCAGTAGATTTCTAAGAAAATTTAATTTTTAAGACTGTCAAACTAAAGAATACAATTTGGACATTTTATCTACAATAACTAGTTTTTTAAAAATAAATTAAATTTTTTGTCTTTAGACTGCAAAAAAAATATTATTTTTACAGAATCAAATTTGGACATGTTATCTATAATAACTCTGGTTGTTTTAAAACTTTTTTTTTTTTGTCTGTAGATCTGAAGAGAATATTGCCAAAAAAATCCTTATTATGTCCCAGGTAGAACAAAGTTGTTGAAAAATAGACCCATAACTGAAATGAAAAAAAAAAGAATTGCTCTAAACTTTTCATCCAACCTCTAGATTATTGCATTGGTATTTTCAAATGCCAGTGTAAAGGAGGCACCTTCATTCCTCTGACACTAATTTGATAGCAAGGAATTTCCAATCTCTCTTCCCCCGAATGTCTTTCCACGAGACTTAATTTGCAAGAGAAAAGGACAGGTGGGTGTCGTAATGCATAAGTTCCTGATCTTTGAGAGAGAAGTGCTCCCACCTCTACTTCAGAGGTGTTGACATCTAAGATAAATGGCATTGGAGGTGTTGGCATACCTAAAGATAGCAGGAAAGGGAAAAAGAAGCACAAACTTATCAAAGGCAATTGTCAGGAGCCAGGTCTGAACCTGCGACCTCTGCCGTGTCTTGCTGAGTTGTCTTGCTGAGCCACCTGGGATGCTGCAAAATCCCTCAGAGAATTTTGCCTTGTACCTCGTTTCTTGCGAACCCTTTGCTCCTCCATGCCTTTGCACTTCCTGTTTGCCAGATTATTGTGCTCTCTCCCTCTTGTCACTCCTGCTGCTGTACGTATCTTTGCTACCAGTCGTTAGTGACCTTTGGCTTGTTCCTCAACTATGTTTTTGCTTGGCTCTAAACTGCAACCACTTGTTACCAACCTTGGGCTTGTTCCTCAACTGTGCTTCCGCTTCATCCCAACCTGCAACCACTGGTTACTAACCTTGGGCTTGCTCCTCGACTATGCTTCTGCTTCAACCCAACCGGAAACCACTTATTACTGACCTTCAGCTTGTTCTTCAACTATGCTTGCGCTTGATCCCAACCTGCACCCACTTGTTACTGACCTTTGGCTTGTTCCTCAACTATGCTTCCGCTTCATCCCAACCTGCAACCACTTATTACTGAATTTTGGCATGTTCCTCAACTACGCTTCCGCTTGATCCCAACCTGCAACCACTTGTTACTAACCTTGGGCTTGTTCCTCAACTATGATTCCGCTTGATCCCAACCTGCACCCACTTGTTACTGACCCTTAGCTTGTTCCTCGACTATGCTTCCGCTTCATCCCAACCTGCAACCACTTATTACTGATCTTCGGCTTGTTCTTCAACTATGCTCGTGCTTGATCTCAACCTGCACCCACTTGTTACTGACCTTTGGCTTGTTCCTCAACTATGCTTTCACTTCATCCCAACCTGCAACCACTTATTACTGAATTTTGTCATGTTCCTCAACTACGCTTCCGCTTGATCCCAACCTGCAACCACTTGTTACTAACCTTGAGCTTGTTCCTCGACTATGCTTCCGCTTCATCCCAACCTGCAACCACTTATTACTGACATTTGGCTTGTTCCTTGACTACGCTTCTGCTTCATTTCAACCTGTGACTACTTATTACTGACCTTTGCCTTGTTCCTCAACTACTCTTCTGCTTCATCCCAACCTGCAATGACTTTTTACCGACCTTTGGCTTGTTCCTTAACTATGTTTTCGCTTGATCCCAACCTGCAACCACTTGTTATTGACCTTTGGCTTGTTCCTCGACTATGCTTCCGCTTCATTCCAACCTACAACCACATTTTACCGACCTTTGTCTTGTTCCTCAACTATGTTTTTGCTTGATCCCAACCTGCAACCACTTGTTACTAACCTTGGGCTTGTTCCTCAACTATGCTTCCGCTTCATCCCAACCTGCAACCACTTATTACTGACCTTTTGGCTTGTTCCTTGACTACGCTCATGCTTGATCTCAACCTGTTCCTCAACTGTGCTTCCGCTTCATCCCAACCTGCAACCACTTGTAACTAACCTTGGGCTTGCTCCTTGACTATGCTTCCGCTTAATACCAACCTGCAACCACTTATTACTGACCTTCGGCTTGTTCTTCAACTATGCTTGCACTTGATCCCAACCTGCACCCACTTGTTACTGACCTTTGGCTTGTTCCTCAACTATGCTTCCACTTCATCCCAACCTGCAACCACTTATTACTGAATTGTGGCATGTTCCTCAACTACGCTTCCGCTTGATCCCAACCTGCAACCACTTGTTACTAACCTTGGGCTTGTTCCTCAACTATGCGTCCGCTTTATCCCAACCTGCAACCACTTATTACTGACCTTTGGCTTGTTCCTTGAATACACTTCTGCTTGATCTCAACCTGCAACAACTTATTACTGACCTTTGGCTTGATCCTCAACTACCCTTTCGCTTAATTTCAACCTGTAACTACTTATTACTGACCTTTGGCTTGATCCTCAACTACTCTTCTGCTTCATCCCAGCCTGCAATGACTCTTTACCGACCTTTGGCTTGTTCCTTAACTACGTTTTCGCTTGATCCCAACCTGCAACCACTTGTTAATGACCTTTGCCTTGTTCCTCGACTATGCTTCCGCTTCATCCCAACCTGCAACCACTTATTACTGACCTTTGGCTTGTTCCTCAACTACGTTTTTGCTTGATCCCAACCGGAAACCACTTATTACTGACCTTTGGCTTGTTCCTTGACTACGCTTCTGCTTGATCTCAACCTGCAACAACTTATTACTGACCTTTGGCTTGTTCCTCAACTACTCTTCTGCTTCATCCCAACCTGCAATGACTTTTTACTGACCTTTGGCTTGTTCCTTAACTATGTTTTCGCTTGATCCCACCCTGCCACCACTTGTTTGTGACCTTTGGCTTGTTCCTCGACTATGCTTCCGCTTCATCCCAACCTGCAACCACATTTTACCGACCTTTGGCTTGTTCCTCAACTATGTTTTCGCTTAATCCCAACCTGCAACCACTTGTTACTAACCTTGGGCTTGTATCTCAACTATGCTTCCGCTTCATCCCAACCTGCAACCACTTATTACTGACCTTTGGCTTGTTCCTTGACTACGCTCATGCTTGATTTCAACCTCAACTATGCTTCATCCCAAACTGCAACCACTTATTACCGACCATTGGCTTGTTCCTCCGACCAGCCATATCTTTGCTGCCAGTCATTACCGAACTTCGGCTTGTTTTTTGACTACGCTTTCATCTGATCCCCCTCCAGCTACTACTTGGTACTGACCCTTGGCTTGGTCATCAACTACGCTTCCACTTGTCCCTTATCTGCTTCATCTGCTACCTACCTCATACTTGGGCAATTCTGAGGGCTGTGGCCTGGCACTGGCATGCAGCAAAACCCATCCCCACCATCAGGAGCTCTGATGAAGACCGGCTGGTGCTTACACCTCACGCCTTGGTTGAGCCCACGTCATTTGTTAGCAGATCTGCTTGTGTATTCATCTAGAAGCAAGCCCTTCATCACTTCCGGTTGTAAACAATCCATTAGAGGTTTGAAAAAAAGCATTGGATCATACCGATCTTGCTATGATTCAAAGCTTTTAAAGGCAGAGTAGAGGAGAGATCTGGGGGTCTAATAGACCCCCGATCTCTCAGTAAAGAGTAACTGTTGCTGCCTAATTCTATCACAGGGGATTAGGAGGAATGAGAAAGTGGATGGGATTTTAAAGGTGCTATTTGAGTCCACAAACAAAAGTGATATAAAAAAAGTAATGTTTTATTTGTACAAAAGTTAGAAAGTTAAAAGCCGGAAACATATAGACAGATTACATATGTATAAAGCCCCATACACACGGTCGGATTTTCTGACGGAAAATGTCCTATCGGACAATGTTGTCGGAAATTCCGACCGTGTGTGGGCTCCATCGGACATTTTTCATCGGATTTTCCGACGGACAAAGTTTTATCTCCTGCTCTCAAATTTTCCGACAACAAAGTCCTATCGGACTTTTTCCGATCGTGTGTAGCGAATTCCGACGGACAAAGTGCCACGCATGCTCAGATCACATTACAAGACCAAAGCTATTGGCTACTAGCCTCTACGTAGTCCCGTCGTAGGCAACAAACGTCACCACGTTCAGAATGATCAGATTTTCCGACAACTTTGTCCGACCGTGTGTATGCAACACCAGTGTCGGACTAAATCCATCGGAAAAAATCTGATGGATTTTGTGGTCGGATTTTCCGACCGTGTGTACGGGGCATAACAGGAACTTAGACCATGTCTTGTTATATTGTATTTTATTCCAGACACACTAATATCTTCTACATGTTTCGCCAAAATGGCTTCTTCAGGAGGTATTTAACTACTTGCTGACTGCCCTATAGCAGTTTTACTGCTACAGGGCGGCCGCACTGCACAGGAGCTTCTGCAATGATTCTACACAGCGGACCCGATGCCTGCCGGCACCCGCTGATCATTCGGTAAACAAGGCAGATTGCCGTCCTGTCAGTAGGGAACGCATGGATCCTGTGTTTCTGCAAAGCAGGTGCATGGATCAATGCCTTCCCCTAGTAAAAGCACCTCCCCCACTAAAACACCAGCTAGGCACACGGTTCACGGTTAACCCTTTGATCGTCCCCTGATGTTTAACCCCTTCCCAGTGTCATTAGTACAATAACAGTGTATATTTTTTTTTAGCACTGATCACCGTATTAGTGTCACTGGTCCCCAAACATCGCTGGGACGCCTCCATCGATGTACCCTTGGACCACACAGTGACCTTTCCGTTATTTGTTTATATGCCTGATTCTCACTTATAATCTGTGAGTAGCCATTTGGCCTTCTTTTATTTCTCCAATAAATTGTTCTATACGTGCTGCACTTAGTTTGGCGCACCATGTCCTTCTTCTGCAAAATATTCTTTGTAAACCGAGCTTAACAAGTCAATTCTATCACAAGTAGCAGAGTTCAGATACAGAAGAGTCTGAAAAGAAGATGGTTGCTCCGATGCAAAACAACCTTGACGAAAATAAGCTGATTATCCCTTTAGCCTGAAGCCATGTTCGCCATAAGATGACAGAAAACCGGGTGAGGGTACGAGGTTAAAAGAGATGGATTTCTGATTTCCAGAGGAATGTTTAATGGTTTCTTGAGCACTCTGACCAGACCTAATAGGAGACCCATCTTCACAGCAGGTAATGGTTACATTGTTATTCCTTATTTGCAGCCGGAATTGTGTGTGGCTTGTATTATGTTTCAGTCTTTGAAACATCTACAGAATCCAGAATCTCTACGATGTTGGATATTTTTCCATGGTATCAGGAAAAGGAAAGGCAATGTGACTAATCGATGCTGAATTTGGACATAGCATCATTCAACTGATGTTTACCAGAAGTATAAAGAGATAGGAATGTTCCCAGACAGTTGTCTACAAATTGTGGCCCATGGGCCAGATGCAGCCCTTTGCTAGCTTTTTTCCATCAATTTTCTACCCACCAATACCAATGATGGGGCACTATTCTTCCCACTGATACCAATTATTGGGCACTATTCCTCCCACTGATACCAATGATGGGGCACTATTCCTCCCACTGATACCAATGATGGGGGCACTATTCCTCCTACTGATACCAATGATGGGACACTATTCCCCCCACTGATAATAATGATCGGACACTATTCCTCCCACTGATATAAATGATGGGGCACTATTCCTCCTACTGATACCAATGATGGGGCACTATTCCTCCCACTGATAATAATGATCGGACACTATTCCTCCCACTGATATAAATGATGGGGCACTATTCCTCCCACTGATACCAATGATGGGGCATTATTCCTCCCACTGATACCAATGATGGGGCACTATTCCTCCTACTGATACCAATGACGGGACACTATTTTTCCCACTTATACCAATGATGGAGAAGTGTTCCTCCCACTGATACCAATGATGGGGCACTATTCCTCCCACGATACCAATGATGGGGCAGTATTCCTCCCACTGAAGCCAATGATGAGGCACTATTCC
The DNA here is from genome assembly GCA_028564925.1 of Lithobates sylvaticus. Classification (NCBI taxonomy): domain Eukaryota; kingdom Metazoa; phylum Chordata; class Amphibia; order Anura; family Ranidae; genus Lithobates; species Lithobates sylvaticus. Next base: position 13,399,108 of record CM053033.1, on the reverse strand, counting down.
TCCCACTGATACCAATGATGGGACACTATTCCTCCCACTGATGCCAATGATGGAGCACTATTCCTCCCACTGATACCAATTGATGGGGCACTATTCCTCCCACTAATCCCAATAATGAGACACTATTCCTCCCACTGATTACCAATGATGGGGCACTATTCTCCCACTGATGCCAATGATGGGCCACTATACCTCCCACTAACACCAATGATGGGGCACTATTCCCCCTACTGACCACAGGCACTGTGTAATTTTTCACTCCCACTGACCCCTAAGCCTGAGTTATTGTTTATTCCCACTGATACTGGGACACTTTCTATCCCTACTGGCCACAATCCTTCTAAAGTTTGAAGGATAATAAACTGGCCCCTTGTTTAGAGAGTTTGGAGACCTCTGTACTGAGACATCAGAATACAGCAACAGATGTTACGGACATCAAAAGAAATAGTCCTTATTGGACAGTGTTGGACTAATTAAGGGGCCAAGCCCAACCCCTGAAAAACAACCTCACACCATAACCCCCCCTCCACCAAATGACTTGGACCAGTGCCCAAAGGAAGATCCATAAAGACATGGATGGGCAAGTTTGGGGTGGAGGAACTTGCTTTTCAATGGTTGGGCTTGGTCCCTTAGTTCCAGTGAAAGGAAATCTTAATGTGTAAGCATACCAAGACTTTTTGGAAAATTTCATGGTCCCAACTTATAATTCTGTCTGTTTTGATATAATTTTATGATCATTCTCTACCACATCCCAATCCATAGCCCCCTTTCTACTATTGCTTTGTGCACTGGTCCAAATCATTTGGTGGAGGGGGGATTATGGTGTGGGGGGAGGGGGGATTATGGTGTGGGGGTTGTTTTTTCAGGGGTTGGGCTTGGCCCCTTAGTTCCAGTGAAGGGAACTCTTAAGGCGTCAGCCTACCAAGACATTTTGGACAATTTTATGCTCCCAACTTCTTGGTAACAGTTTGGGGGCGGCCCCTTCCTGTTCCAACACGACTGCACACCAGTGCACAAAGCAAGGTCCATAAAGACATGGATGAGTGAGTTTGGGGTGGAGGAACTTGGCTGGCCTGCACAGAGTCCCGACCTCAACCGGATAGAACACCTTTTGGATGAATTTGATCGGAAACAGCGAGCCCGGCCTTCTCGTTCCAACATCAGCGCCTGACCTCACAAACGCGCTTCTGGAAGAATGGTCAAACATTCCCATAGACACACTCCTAAACCTTGTGGATGGCCTTCCCAGAAGAGTCGAAGCTGTTAGAGCTGCAAAGTGTGGGAGAACCCAATATTGAACCCTACGGACTAAGACTGGGATGCCATTAAAATTCATGTGCGTGTAAAGGCAGGTGTTCCATTACTTTGGACAATAGTGTGTACACATACCTGGCCAATTTTAGACATGAGCCAATTTACCTACCAGCATGTCTCTGGTTTGTGGGAGGAAACTGGAGTTCCAAGATGAAACCCACAAAGGCACAAGGAGAACATGCAAACTCAGTTTGCATGTTCTCCTTGTGCCTTTGTGGGTTTCATCTTGGAACTCCAAAGGATTTGAACTGACGACCCCAGTGCTGCCAGGAGGAAATGTTAACCACTTAGCCACTTTTAGTGTTGGATTCTTCGTTCTTCACCTATGACATTTAATATGACAAAGGTACTTGGGTATTTGATTACACCAAAGGTTTTTCCAAGGTCCATCAAACTTTAAAATGGTTAAAGCGGAAGTAAACCCATCGATTTAACAGTTTAAAAAAAAAAAGGCATGCCGGGAATGCTAACTGCACATTGGCTGTGCTCTCAACCAAACAGTCAAACCATCCAATGGCTGGTGTCATAACGGATCACATGTGCAGCACTGTGGCAGTTGAAGATTAAACAGAGGCAAAGATGGCAGCTTCCTTGGCTGAAAACGATAGGGGGGTTTACTTCCACTTTAAAACATGTTGTTTGGTATCACATTATACAGATTATTAGTGGGAATGCTTCAGCTGTCCCACTATTGTTATTCGTTTTTTTATTTATTAACCGCTTGCCGACCGGCGCACGACGATGTACGTCGACAGAATGGCACGGACAGGCATAAGGGCGTACAGGTACGTCCCCTTTAAGATGCCGCCATGCCATCGGGTGCGCGCTTGCGCCGGTCGGGACCCCCGTGAGGCTAAATGGGGAGATGCGGAAATAAACAGCATCTCCCCGTTCTGCCTAGCAACTAGTGACGCCGATCTGTGCTCCCTGTGATTGGAGCAGAGATCAGCATTTACTAGCTGACAGCCACACCCCCCCACAGTAAGAAACACACCTCTAGGCACACTTAACCCCTACATTGCCACCTAGTGGTTAACCCCTTCACTGCCAGTGTCATTTATACAGGAATCAATGCATTTGTATAGCACTGATTTCTGTATAAATGACAATGGTCCCAAAAATGTGTCAAAAATGTCCGATGTGTCCGCCATAATGTCGCAGTCACAATAAAAATCGCCGATCATTACTAATAAAAAAAAAATTATTAATAAAAATGCTATAAATCTATCCCCTATCTTGTAAACGCTATAACTTCTGCGCAAACCACTCAATAATCGCTTATTGCGATTTTTTTTTACCAAAAATATGTAGAAGAATACGTATCGGCCTAAACTGAGGAAAAAAAAATGTTTTTTTATATATTTTTGGGGGATATTTATTATAGCAAAAAATAAAAAAGAATGCGTCTTTTTCAAAATTGTCGCTCTTTTTTGTTTATAGCGCAAAAAATATAAAAACCGCAGGGGCGATCAAATACCACCAAAAGAAAGCTCTATTTGTGGGAAAAAAAGGACGTCGATTTTGTTTGGGAGCCACGTCGCACAACCGCGCAATTGTCAGTTAAAGCGACGCAGTGCCGAATCGCAAAAAGGGGCCTGGTCCTTTGGCTGCAAATTGGTCCGGGCTGAAAGTGGTTAATCATCATCATCTTTTTTTATTATTCCGTACGTTTTTTTGGCTCTGCTTAACTTCTGCATACTTTCAGCTATTAAAGCCATTCAACTTTTAAAATGTTCAGCTCTTTCAGCTGATGATGGGACTTCTTTTTCTACTATTTATACTTTTTAAAATATTAAGCTTTTTAACACTTTTTTTTTAACATTGAAGTCAATGAGAGCATGCTTAAAATCCTTAAAATCTTCTTCCGCTACCAAAAGTTTCAGCTCCTTCATACTTTCACTTACAGACGCCAAACCAACTTTAAAATGTTTACAAAATATTCAGCTATCTGGCTGTATCTTTTCAGTTTGATATCTTTTACAGTTTTTGTGAAAAAGCTGTTTAAGTTTAGTGATCATTCATTAAATTTAGGGCATCCAGGCTTTTGTTGTCTGTTTTGTTTCCATGGTTACCAAAGCTTCTTATACACAGTGATGGGCAGTGGGGGGAGGCGTCTCAGATTACAGAGCCCGGGGGAGAGCACAGACACACCATGTACTGATTTATAATAGAGGAATATGATGGGGCAGTTTTGATGGGGGCAATATGATGGGGCAGTTTTGATGCTATTCAGCATTCCCACGCATTTTCTAAAGGGAATGCATTTTCTAGTTTTTTTCGTTTTTTTTTTTTTACCCCAGGATATGTTAATTATGAGATATACAACCTATTAAATATTGATTTACAACAGAGTCGGCCTTGAGATGTATGCAGCAGTCTTTCTGTGGCTGAATTCTATTACAGTTTTATCTTAGGTTTTTTTTTTTTATACTTAAAAGGAGTTGATTGTTCTGGATTACCTTAAAGAGCACATCCAATCAGCAATCCATATTGATTGATTACATAACCACTGTCATGAAAAAAATCATGCCGATTTGCTCTCCTTTTATGCTACACCCAATGCCAACACAACCTTTGTTTCTACCACTTCTGCAGACGCTGGGTTAGGAAGCAACCATAGAATCAATGCAACTTGGCTTAATTAGTCCAACACTGTCCAATGAGGACCATGTCTTTTGATGTCCGTAACATCTGTTGCTGTATTCTGATGTCTCAGTACAGAGGTCTCCAAACTCTCTAAACAAGGGGCCAGTTTATTATCCTTCAAACTTCAGAAGGATTGTGGCCAGTAGGGATAGAAAGTGTCCCAGTATCAGTGGGAATAAACAATACCTCAGGCTTAGGGGTCAGTGGGAGTAAAAAATTACACAGTGCCTGTGGTCAGTAGGGAGAATAGTGCCCCATCATTGGTGTTAGTGGGAGGTATAGTGGCCCATCATTGATATCAGTGGGAGGAATAGTGCCCCATCATTGGTATCAGTGGGAGGAATAGCGTCTCATTATTGGGATTAGTGGGAGGAATAGTGCCCCAATCATTTGTATCAGTGAGAGGAACAGTGCCCCATCATTGGTGTCAGTGGGAGGAATAGCATACCATTATTGGTATTGGTGGGAGGAATACTGCCCCATCATTGGTATCAGTGGGAGGAATAGTGCCCCATCATTGGCTTCAGTGGGAGGAATAGTGGCCCATCATTGTTATCGGTGGGTGGAATAGTGCCCCATCATTGTTATCGGTGGGTGGAATAGTGCCCCATCATTGGTATCAGTGGGAGGAATAGTGCTCCATCATTGGCATCAGTGGGAGGAATAGTGTCCCATCATTGGTATCAGTGGGAGGAATAGTGCCTCATCATTGGCTTCAGTGGGAGGAATACTGCCCCATCATTGGTATCAGTGGGAGGAATAGTGCCCCATCATTGGTATCAGTGGGAGGAACAGTTCTCCATCATTGGTATAAGTGGGAAAAATAGTGTCCCATCATTGGTATCAGTAGGAGGAATAGTGCCCCATCATTGGTATCAGTGGGAGGAATAATGCCCCATCATTGGTATCAGTGGGAGGAATAGTGCCCCATCATTTATATCAGTGGGAGGAATAGTGTCCGATCATTATTATCAGTGGGAGGAATAGTGCCCCATCATTGGTATCAGTAGGAGGAATAGTGCCCCATCATTGGTATCAGTGGGAGGAATAGTGCCCAATAATTGGTATCAGTGGGAAGAATAGTGCCCCATCATTGGTATTGGTGGGTAGAAAATTGATGGCAAAAAGCTAGCAAAGGGCTGCATCTGGCCCATGGGCCACAATTTGTAGACAACTGTCTGGGAACATTCCTATCTCTTTATACTTCTGGTAAACATCAGTTGAATGATGCTATGTCCAAATTCAGCATCGATTAGTCACATTGCCTTTTCCTCTTCCTGATACCATGAAAAAATATCCAATATCGTAGAGATTCTGGATTCTGTAGATGTTTCAAAGACTGAAACATAATACAAGCCACACACAATTCCGGCTGCAAATAAGGAATAACAATGTAACCATTACCTGCTGTGAAGATGGGTCTCCTATTAGGTCTGGTCAGAGTGCTCAAGAAACCATTAAACATTCCTCTGGAAATCAGAAATCCATCTCTTTTAACCCCGTACCCTCACCCGGTTTTCTGTCATCTTATGGCGAACATGGCTTCAGGCTAAAGGGATAATCAGCTTATTTTCGTCAAGGTTGTTTTGCATCGGAGCAACCATCTTCTTTTCAGACTCTTCTGTATCTGAACTCTGCTACCTGTGATAGAATTGACTTGTTAAGCTCGGTTTATAAAGAATATTTTGCAGAAGAAGGACACGGTGCGCCAAACTAAGTGCAGCACGTATAGAACAATTTATTGGAGAAATAAAAGAAGGCCAAATGGCTACTCACAGATTATAAGTGAGAATCAGGCATATAAACAAATAACGGAAAGGTCACTGTGTGGTCCAAGGGTACATCGATGGAGGCGTCCCAGCGATGTTTGGGGACCAGTGACACTAATACGGTGATCAGTGCTAAAAAAAATATACACTGTTATTGTACTAATGACACTGGGAAGGGGTTAAACATCAGGGGACGATCAAAGGGTTAACCGTGAACCGTGTGCCTAGCTGGTGTTTTAGTGGGGGAGGTGCTTTTACTAGGGGAAGGCATTGATCCATGCACCTGCTTTGCAGAAACACAGGATCCATGCGTTCCCTACTGACAGGACGGCAATCTGCCTTGTTTACCGAATGATCAGCGGGTGCCGGCAGGCATCGGGTCCGCTGTGTAGAATCATTGCAGAAGCTCCTGTGCAGTGCGGCTGCCCTGTAGCAGTAAAACTGCTATAGGGCAGTCAGCAAGTAGTTAAATACCTCCTGAAGAAGCCATTTTGGCGAAACATGTAGAAGATATTAGTGTGTCTGGAATAAAATACAATATAACAAGACATGGTCTAAGTTCCTGTTATGCCCCGTACACACGGTCGGAAAATCCGACCACAAAATCCATCAGATTTTTTCCGATGGATTTAGTCCGACACTGGTGTTGCATACACACGGTCGGACAAAGTTGTCGGAAAATCTGATCATTCTGAACGTGGTGACGTTTGTTGCCTACGACGGGACTACGTAGAGGCTAGTAGCCAATAGCTTTGGTCTTGTAATGTGATCTGAGCATGCGTGGCACTTTGTCCGTCGGAATTCGCTACACACGATCGGAAAAAGTCCGATAGGACTTTGTTGTCGGAAAATTTGAGAGCAGGAGATAAAACTTTGTCCGTCGGAAAATCCGATGAAAAATGTCCGATGGAGCCCACACACGGTCGGAATTTCCGACAACATTGTCCGATAGGACATTTTCCGTCAGAAAATCCGACCGTGTGTATGGGGCTTTATACATATGTAATCTGTCTATATGTTTCCGGCTTTTAACTTCCTAACTTTTGTACAAATAAAACATTACTTTTTTTATATCACTTTTGTTTGTGGACTCAAATAGCACCTTTAAAATCCCATCCACTTTCTCATTCCTCCTAATCCCCTGTGATAGAATTAGGCAGCAACAGTTACTCTTTACTGAGAGATCGGGGGTCTATTAGACCCCCAGATCTCTCCTCTACTCTGCCTTTAAAAGCTTTGAATCATAGCAAGATCGGTATGATCCAATGCTTTTTTTCAAACCTCTAATGGATTGTTTACAACCGGAAGTGATGAAGGGCTTGCTTCTAGATGAATACACAAGCAGATCTGCTAACAAATGACGTGGGCTCAACCAAGGCGTGAGGTGTAAGCACCAGCCGGTCTTCATCAGAGCTCCTGATGGTGGGGATGGGTTTTGCTGCATGCCAGTGCCAGGCCACAGCCCTCAGAATTGCCCAAGTATGAGGTAGGTAGCAGATGAAGCAGATAAGGGACAAGTGGAAGCGTAGTTGATGACCAAGCCAAGGGTCAGTACCAAGTAGTAGCTGGAGGGGGATCAGATGAAAGCGTAGTCAAAAAACAAGCCGAAGTTCGGTAATGACTGGCAGCAAAGATATGGCTGGTCGGAGGAACAAGCCAATGGTCGGTAATAAGTGGTTGCAGTTTGGGATGAAGCATAGTTGAGGTTGAAATCAAGCATGAGCGTAGTCAAGGAACAAGCCAAAGGTCAGTAATAAGTGGTTGCAGGTTGGGATGAAGCGGAAGCATAGTTGAGATACAAGCCCAAGGTTAGTAACAAGTGGTTGCAGGTTGGGATTAAGCGAAAACATAGTTGAGGAACAAGCCAAAGGTCGGTAAAATGTGGTTGCAGGTTGGGATGAAGCGGAAGCATAGTCGAGGAACAAGCCAAAGGTCACAAACAAGTGGTGGCAGGGTGGGATCAAGCGAAAACATAGTTAAGGAACAAGCCAAAGGTCAGTAAAAAGTCATTGCAGGTTGGGATGAAGCAGAAGAGTAGTTGAGGAACAAGCCAAAGGTCAGTAATAAGTTGTTGCAGGTTGAGATCAAGCAGAAGCGTAGTCAAGGAACAAGCCAAAGGTCAGTAATAAGTGGTTTCCGGTTGGGATCAAGCAAAAACGTAGTTGAGGAACAAGCCAAAGGTCAGTAATAAGTGGTTGCAGGTTGGGATGAAGCGGAAGCATAGTCGAGGAACAAGGCAAAGGTCATTAACAAGTGGTTGCAGGTTGGGATCAAGCGAAAACGTAGTTAAGGAACAAGCCAAAGGTCGGTAAAGAGTCATTGCAGGCTGGGATGAAGCAGAAGAGTAGTTGAGGATCAAGCCAAAGGTCAGTAATAAGTAGTTACAGGTTGAAATTAAGCGAAAGGGTAGTTGAGGATCAAGCCAAAGGTCAGTAATAAGTTGTTGCAGGTTGAGATCAAGCAGAAGTGTATTCAAGGAACAAGCCAAAGGTCAGTAATAAGTGGTTGCAGGTTGGGATAAAGCGGACGCATAGTTGAGGAACAAGCCCAAGGTTAGTAACAAGTGGTTGCAGGTTGGGATCAAGCGGAAGCGTAGTTGAGGAACATGCCACAATTCAGTAATAAGTGGTTGCAGGTTGGGATGAAGTGGAAGCATAGTTGAGGAACAAGCCAAAGGTCAGTAACAAGTGGGTGCAGGTTGGGATCAAGTGCAAGCATAGTTGAAGAACAAGCCGAAGGTCAGTAATAAGTGGTTGCAGGTTGGTATTAAGCGGAAGCATAGTCAAGGAGCAAGCCCAAGGTTAGTTACAAGTGGTTGCAGGTTGGGATGAAGCGGAAGCACAGTTGAGGAACAGGTTGAGATCAAGCATGAGCGTAGTCAAGGAACAAGCCAAAGGTCAGTAATAAGTGGTTGCAGGTTGGGATGAAGCGGAAGCATAGTTGAGGAACAAGCCCAAGGTTAGTAACAAGTGGTTGCAGGTTGGGATCAAGCAAAAACATAGTTGAGGAACAAGACAAAGGTCGGTAAAATGTGGTTGTAGGTTGGAATGAAGCGGAAGCATAGTCGAGGAACAAGCCAAAGGTCAATAACAAGTGGTTGCAGGTTGGGATCAAGCGAAAACATAGTTAAGGAACAAGCCAAAGGTCGGTAAAAAGTCATTGCAGGTTGGGATGAAGCAGAAGAGTAGTTGAGGAACAAGGCAAAGGTCAGTAATAAGTAGTCACAGGTTGAAATGAAGCAGAAGCGTAGTCAAGGAACAAGCCAAATGTCAGTAATAAGTGGTTGCAGGTTGGGATGAAGCGGAAGCATAGTCGAGGAACAAGCTCAAGGTTAGTAACAAGTGGTTGCAGGTTGGGATCAAGCGGAAGCGTAGTTGAGGAACATGACAAAATTCAGTAATAAGTGGTTGCAGGTTGGGATGAAGTGAAAGCATAGTTGAGGAACAAGCCAAAGGTCAGTAACAAGTGGGTGCAGGTTGAGATCAAGCACGAGCATAGTTGAAGAACAAGCCGAAGATCAGTAATAAGTGGTTGCAGGTTGGGATGAAGCGGAAGCATAGTCGAGGAACAAGCTAAGGGTCAGTAACAAGTGGGTGCAGGTTGGGATCAAGCGGAATCATAGTTGAGGAACAAGCCCAAGGTTAGTAACAAGTGGTTGCAGGTTGGGATCAAGCGGAAGCGTAGTTGAGGAACATGCCAAAATTCAGTAATAAGTGGTTGCAGGTTGGGATGAAGCGGAAGCATAGTTGAGGAACAAGCCAAAGGTCAGTAACAAGTGGGTGCAGGTTGGGATCAAGCGCAAGCATAGTTGAAGAACAAGCTGAAGGTCAGTAATAAGTGGTTTCCGGTTGGGTTGAAGCAGAAGCATAGTCGAGGAGCAAGCCCAAGGTTAGTAACCAGTGGTTGCAGGTTGGGATGAAGCGGAAGCACAGTTGAGGAACAAGCCCAAGGTTGGTAACAAGTGGTTGCAGTTTAGAGCCAAGCAAAAACATAGTTGAGGAACAAGCCAAAGGTCACTAACGACTGGTAGCAAAGATACGTACAGCAGCAGGAGTGACAAGAGGGAGAGAGCACAATAATCTGGCAAACAGGAAGTGCAAAGGCATGGAGGAGCAAAGGGTTCGCAAGAAACGAGGTACAAGGCAAAATTCTCTGAGGGATTTTGCAGCATCCCAGGTGGCTCAGCAAGACAACTCAGCAAGACACGGCAGAGGTCGCAGGTTCAGACCTGGCTCCTGACAATTGCCTTTGATAAGTTTGTGCTTCTTTTTCCCTTTCCTGCTATCTTTAGGTATGCCAACACCTCCAATGCCATTTATCTTAGATGTCAACACCTCTGAAGTAGAGGTGGGAGCACTTCTCTCTCAAAGATCAGGAACTTATGCATTACGACACCCACCTGTCCTTTTCTCTTGCAAATTAAGTCTCGTGGAAAGACATTCGGGGGAAGAGAGATTGGAAATTCCTTGCTATCAAATTAGTGTCAGAGGAATGAAGGTGCCTCCTTTACACTGGCATTTGAAAATACCAATGCAATAATCTAGAGGTTGGATGAAAAGTTTAGAGCAATTCTTTTTTTTTTCATTTCAGTTATGGGTCTATTTTTCAACAACTTTGTTCTACCTGGGACATAATAAGGATTTTTTTGGCAATATTCTCTTCAGATCTACAGACAAAAAAAAAAAAGTTTTAAAACAACCAGAGTTATTATAGATAACATGTCCAAATTTGATTCTGTAAAAATAATATTTTTTTTGCAGTCTAAAGACAAAAAATGTAATTTATTTTTAAAAAACTAGTTATTGTAGATAAAATGTCCAAATTGAATTCTTTAGTTTGACAGTCTTAAAAATAAAATTTTCTTAGAAATCTACTGGGAAAAAGAAACAACAAAAAGTTTAAAACACCTAGAGTTATTGTAGATAAAATGTCCACATTTTATTCCGTAATTTGTCAGTCATAAAAATAATATTTTCTTTCTAATTGACTGGCAAAAAACGAACAAAAAGTTTTAAAACAACTAGGGTTGTTGTAGATAAAATGTTCACATTTTATTCTGTAACTTGTCAGCCCTAAAACGAATATTTTCTTTGCAATTTACTGTTAAAAAAAACAAACAAAAAGTTTAAAATAACTAGAGTTTTTGTCGATAAAATTTCCACATTTTATTCTGTAATTTGTCAGCCCTAAAACGAATATTTTCTTTCTAATTGACTGGCAAAAAACGAACAAAAAGTTTTAAAACAACTAGGGTTGTTGTAGATAAAATGTCCACATTTTATTCTGTAATTTGTCAGCCCTAAAACGAATATTTTCTTTGCAATTTACCGTTAAAAAAACGAACAAAAAGTTTAAAATAACTAGAGTTGTTGTCGATAAAATGTCCACATTTTATTCCGTAATTTGTTGGTCTTAAAAATAATAATTTCTTTGCAATCAACTGGCAAAAGCAAACAAAAAGTTTTTTAAAACAACTAGGGTTAATATTTTCTTTGCAATTTACCAGTAAAAAACGAACAAAAAGTTTAAAATAACTAAAGTTTTTGTCGATAAAATGTCCACATTTTATTCTGTAATTTGTCAGTCATAAAAATAATATTTTCTTTCTAATTGACTGGCAAAAAATGAACAAAAAGTTTTAAAACAACTAGGGTTGTTATAGATAAAATGTCCACATTTTATTTTGTAATTTGTCAGCCCTAAAACGAATATTTTCTTTGAAATTTACCGTTAAAAAAAAAGAACAAAAAGTTTAAAATAACTAGAGTTTTTGTCGATAAAATTTCCACATTTTATTCTGTAATTTGTCAGCCCTAAAACGAATATTTTCTTTCTAATTGACTGGCAAAAAACGAACAAAAAGTTTTAAAACAACTAGGGTTGTTGTAGATAAAATGTCCACATTTTATTCTGTAATTTGTCAGCCCTAAAACGAATATTTTCTTTGCAATTTACCGTTAAAAAAACGAACAAAAAGTTTAAAATAACTAGAGTTGTTGTCGATAAAATGTCCACATTTTATTCTGTAATTTGTCAGCCCTAAAACTAATATTTTCTTTGCAATTTACCGGTAAAAAATGAACAAAAAGTAATTTGTCAGTCTTAAAAAGAGTATTTTATTTACAGTCTACAAAGGGAACAACTAACTAAAACTTTTAAAAGCACTAGATAAAATGTCCAAATTTTATTTCCTAATTTGTCAGTCTTAAAAATAATATTTTCTTTGCAATCTACGGCCAAACACTAACAAAAAGTTTAAAATAACTAGAGTTATTGTAGATTAAATGTCCAAATTTTATTCCATAATTTTTGTCAGTCTTAAAAATAATATTTTCTTTGCCATCTACTGGCAAAAAAGTAACAAAACGTTTAAAGTAACTGGAGTTATTGTAGATAAAATGTCCAAATTTTATTCTGTAATTTATTAATCTTACTCTTAATATTTTCTTTGCAATCTACAGACAAAGAAAAACAAACAAAGTTTTAAAACACTTAGGGTCCTTGTAGATAAAATATCCGAATTTTATTCCGTAATTTGTCAGTCTTAATAATATTAATATTTTCTTTGCAATCTACAGACAAAAAATAAAAAAAACTAACAACATTTTTTAAAACAATTAGAATTATTGTAGATAAAATGTCAACATTTTATTCCGTAATTGATCAGTCTTAATAATAATATTTTCTTTGCAATCTACAGACAAAAAACCTAACAAGTTTTCAAAACAACTAGGGTCATTATAGATAAGATGTCAAAATTTTATTCTGTCATTTGTCACATTTTATAATTATACTATAGCTACATTTCTGGTTGGGCATTATTATTTTTTTCTCATTTTTAATTGAATTTATTGGCCTGGTTAGGCATTATTAATAAAATATATTTTTTTTAATTTTGTGTATTTTTTTTTTTAATGCGACGCTACAAAAGCAAAAGAAAATTAAAAGCAAACAGCTAAAAAAAATAATACCTAAGGGGTGTAAGAAGTTAATTAGAGTTGATTTTGGCTACCTATGAATTTATTAGAGGATAAATAGGCACGATTTTATTAGAACATATTTTTTTTTTTTTTTTTTTACTAGCGACGTTTCTTTAACTGACATTTTGCACACATCAAAGAACAGTTTTGATCTGCACATATTTTTCAGTAAGCCTAGCAAAGAGGCTTGAGGCTAGAGCAGCAAATGACAAAATGTAAAAAGGTGGATTTTTCTGAAAAAATAAACACAGCGTAAAATGTTATATGAACACATAAGTAGTAAATAAAAAAAAAAGAGTTGCCGGTACGGTTGGATCTCATAATCTCCCAGTCGTGGAGACAAACTGTCAATTTAATGGGGGTTTCCTGTAGTACCCACCAATTATTATTATCCTTTGATATATGCCCCAACGCAACCCCACCTGGGATAATACCTACCATCCTTCCCGTTCCAGTGGTCTTTTCTCCAACAAGGTCACACCAAGGTTCCTCTTGATCCTTCATATGTTCAGCATTTATTTCCTATGGGTCAACCACACTCAAAGGGACCACTGGAGGACACTGTTAAGTATAGCTTGCCCATAGGCATGGATGGGACCTCCACAAGTTATTAGGAGGGAGCCAGCTGGGACCTTGTTGGAGTAAGATCCATATTATCCCTGGTGGGCTTGCACTCAAGGATTTGAGATTTATCGAAGGATGTCTTCAAAGTGATTTTGTTCTTTAAAGAAGTTCAAACGGCCCTAAAGAGGTTCGAAAAAACCTTTTACATTCTAGAATGATTGGATGAGTCACATAAGACAACAATCCATTAAGCTACTTGAGTAGTTGACAGCCCACATGGATTTTGTTGACCCAACTAGAGATGTCCATGAGCAAAAAAAAAATTCATTTTGTTACGAAATAATTTGTTAAAGGGTAACTCCACTTTTGGTGGAAAATGTAGCAAAAAAAATAAAAAATACATACAGTATCATATACAATTTCTACCCAAGCCCTACTGTAATTAAATGTTATTATTAACCACTTGACCTCCCCTCTCAAATAGAGCTTTCTTTGGGTGGTACTTCATCACCTCTGTGTTTTTAATTTTTTGCGTTATAAACAAAAAAAAGGCCTACAATTTTACAAATACAAATACAATACAAATGAAAAACAATAATTTTTAGTTTCTGCTATAAAACATATCCAACTAGAAAAGCTACAATTTCTGGGGAAATTGTGTGAAGTGTTCTTACCTCCACCTACTGGAGTGTAGCGGAGTAACTGGGTGGAGTGGCTTGAGTAACTGTTGTGTGGTTGGAGTAACTGGAGTAACTGTGAAAAGTGTTAAAAAGCTTAATATTTGTAAAAATTATAAATAGTAGTAAAAAAGTTGAAGATTTATTAACTTCTTTTTCAAAAATTATTTTTAGTTTTTTTCAAAAATATTTTTTAGTTTTTTTCAAAAATATTTTTTTTTTTTCAAAAATAAATTTTTATTTTCAAAAATGATTTTTTTATTTTCAAAAATGATTTTTTTATTTTCAAAAATGATTTTTTTATTTTCAAAAATGATTTTTTTTTAAATATATATATATTTTTTTTAATTATTATAATTTTTTTTATTTTTTTTTTTAATGGGGTGGTCATAATGTTTTGGCTGATCATGCTGTGGTCATAATGTTTTGGCTGATCATGGGGGGGTCATAATGTTTTGGCTGATAATGGGGTTGTCAGCTTTTGTCAGCTCCCACTCTAGTTTAGAACATTTCTCCATTCATTCCTATGGGACAAATTTCGCCGCAAAAACGACGATATTTCGTGAACCATTTGGCAAAACGTTCCACAAAGTAATAGCACACCATTCGGGAACAATCCACACGTTTCGGTATATGTAGTGTAAAAGCTGTGGGAGGAGTTAGGGTGGTAAATTTGGCTATAATAATAATATATATGTGAGATAACAGTAAGTGGTCTTGCTATGCAAGAACACTTAGTTAAAAAAATAAAAAAGAATAAAAAAATTCTTCATAAATTTAGGCCAAAATGTGTTCTGCTACATATTTTTGGTAAAAAAAAAATCACAATAAGCGTACGTATATGAATGAATGTATAGCGCTGCAACTGTGAACTGAATCGCCTTGAGGCGCTTGATCCGACCTGTGTTGTCCTGCTTTTTAGAAGAAGAGGTGGGTCTTGAGTTTTTTCCTGAAGGCCCCGATGGTTTCCTTCCAAGCGGATGTTGGTGGGTAGAGCGTTCCATAGCCGTGGTCCTTGGACTGCGAATCTTCGTTCTCCCCTTGATTTGTATCGGGACTTGGGAATGAGGAGGAGGTTTTGGTTGGTTGATCGGAGGTTGCGATTGGGTGTGTAGTGTTTTATTTTTTTCGCATTTTTTTTGCATACGTACATGCACACACGTCTCCTTGTGGGCATGTGTGGGTGAGGCAGAGGGTCTTGAATGTGATCCTATCCTTTACGGTTAGTCAGTGTAGGATCCTCAGGGAGTGGGAGATGGATTCCCAGGTTTTCTTTTCCCGTGACTAGTCTTGCTGCCGTTTTTTGGACGACTTGTAGGCGTGCAATCTGGAATTTAGGTAGTCCTATGTAGAGGGAGTTTGCGTAGTCGAGTCGAGAGTTGTCGAGTCGTGATTGTTCCTACCACTAATGCTTTTTCCTTTTCTGGAATGAAGGGGATGAGTCTACGTAGCAGGCGCAGAAGATGGTAGGATCCGCTGACTACTGATCCTATTTGTGCATCCATTGACATTTCTGAATCGAAGATGACTCCGAGACTTTTGGCTTTTATGTTTAGGGGGATGGTCTGTCCAAGGATGGTGGGTGGAGTCCATGGGGGTCGTAGATTTAATATTTTGGTTTGCATTTAGTCTGCGTAGCAGGTGGAGAAGATGATGGGATCCACTGACTACTGATCCTATTTGTACATCCATAGTCATCTCTGAGTCGAAGATGACTCCGAGACTTTTGGCTTTTATGCTTATGCGGCGTACACACGCTCTGACTTTCCGGCGGGATTGTCCGCCGGACCTAGTCCAACGGACAAACCGCTGGACTTTCCAGAGGAGGTCCGCTGGACTTTCCGAACGTGTGGACTTGCCCACACATGCCCGGACTTTTCCGGCGGACAATCCGCCGGAGTTTTGGCCAAAGTCCGCAGGACTTTTGAAATGACACGGACTTGCCCACACACGGAGGAAAGTCCGTTCATTTAGAACGAAAAAACGGTGTGGGGGTCCCCCCCCCCAAATCCATCTTAGACCCTTATCCGAGCACGCAGCCCGGCCGATCAGGAAAGGGGATGGGGACGAGCGAGCGCCCCCCCCCCTCTTGAGCCGTACCAGGCCGCGTGCCTTCAACATGGGGGGTTCCCTGGGGAAAAGGGGGCCCTGCGGCCCCCCCCACCCCAAAGCACCTTGTCCCCATGTTGATGAGGACAAGGGCCTCTTCCCGACAACCCTGGCCGTCGGTTGTCGTGGTCTGCGGGCGGGGGGGCTTATCGGAATCCGGGAGCCCCCTTTAATAAGGGGGCTCCCAGATACCGGCCCCCCACCCTATGTGAATGAATATGGGGTACGATGTACCCCTACCCATTCACCTAAGGACTCCGGGACTGTGACATCATATGGGGGCGGGTTCACCATGTGACATGAGCAGGTGACCCGCCCCTTGTCCCTATATAACTGGCAGCGCAACACGTCGGAGCCATTACAAGAGGAGACGACGACGAGTCAACATCGGAAGAAGAAAGAAGAACAGGAAGCAGAAGAAGAAGCAGAAGGCGGCGGCGACGGCAACACAACAACCCGGGCCACCGCTCGTAAAAGAGCTGGAAGAAGAAAGCAGAGGCCCGGCAAGAAGAACAGAAGAGACCCCCGAAGTCGGAACAAGACCCCCAGACGGCGGCATCGACGAAGAAGAAAGCCGGGCTCCTCCGCTAGTGAAAGAGCTAGTAAAAGAGCAGAAGATAGCGGAGGAGTCCGGTGAGAAGACCCCCCCCAAGACGGAAGAAGACACCCGGAGCTGTGCAATAAAGTATTTAAAAAAATTGTGTTTACACTTTTTTCCTTAGGTGAATGGGTAGGGGTACATCGTACCCCATACTCATTCACATAGGGTGGGGGGCCGATATCTGGGTGCCCCCTTATTAAAGGGGGCTCCCGGATTCCGATAAGCCCCCGCCCGCAGACCCCGACAACCAACGGCCAGGGTTGTCAGGAAGAGGCCCTTGTCCTTGTCCTCATCAACATGAAAGGGCCCCCCTTTCCCCAGGGCACCCCCCATGTTGAGGGCATGTGGTCTGGTACGGCTCAGGAGGGGGGGCGCTCGCTCGTCCCCACCTCCTTTCCTGACCGGTCGGGCTGCGTGCTCGGATAAGGGTCTGATATGGATATGGGGGGACCCCCACGCCGTTTTCTCTGCGTAGGGATTCCCCTTTAATTCCATACCAGGTGACCGGGCTATCGCGTCGGCATTGACTGCCTTCGCTAGTCCCGTCTACCTGGAGTCACGCTCTAAATGAACGGACTTTCCTCCATGTGTGAGGAAAGTCCGTTCATTTCACAAGTCCCGTGGACTAGCACACAGACGGCGGGATCGTCCGCCGGACTGCCGAGTCCGGCAGACAATTTTAAGTCAAAACTTAAAACTTAGTCCGCCGGACTTTTGGGAACAAATAGACCGCCGGAGTCCCACACACGGTCGGAATGTCCGGCGGACAATCCCGCGAGAAAGTCTGATTGCGTGTAAGCGGCCTTAGGGGGATGGTCTGTCCAAGGATGGTGGGTGGTGTCCATGGGGTCTTGTTTTTTTTTATTTCGGTTATAACGTGAACGTTATAGCACCTACAAACTATAGTATATATTTATGGATAACCATGACACCTTCATCTGAATGGGAACACGTAGCGAAGATATATAGAGGGCTTTTCTATAACTCAACTGCAAAAGTGCAAATATGCTATAGTTGTCACCTTCCATCTCGCTTGAGTGTCACCCGTGCGGTTATAAATTTGCACCAAAACACCCACTTTAGCACCTGAAAGTAACTGATGAATTAACCGCCATATATCTAATTCACAAGTGCATTTCTCGCGCAATCCAATTTGCAAATGCAATAAATTATGCTAAAAGGTTTCAGGTAAAAAAAAAAAAAAAAAAAATTGCAAGTGAAAATAGGTTATATTAAGGTATGGAAACTCTTTTCACTTTTAATGGGATGGATAGACTTATATGTTGAGAAGCGGAAAAATACAACAATTGTGTAATACAGCAAAGCAGAGGCGGTGTCTGTAAGGAGCAAATATTTTTTCTGTTTCATGGATTTTTGTTAAAATGTCCAAATACAAATAAATTTGACTTTTCAGATGTAAGCTGTGAAAGGACAACATTCTCCAGAGAAGATGTTATATTCATGAGCAATACAGACCCCCACTAGCACAGACCCTATAGACAGACCCCTTTTTACAGCACACCAGTACAGACCCCCTCCCACAGACCCTATAGACAGACCCCTTTTTTACAGACCCCCCCAGTACAGGCTGACCCCCTCCCACACAGAACACCAGAACACACCCCTCAGTCAGTACAGACCCCCCCAGTACAGGCTGACCCCCTCCCACCCCCCCCCCACAGAACACCCCCCCAGACCCCCTGACCCCACACCCCCCTCAGAACACACCCCTCAGTACAGACCCCCCCAGTACAGACTGACCTCCTCCCACACAGAACACCAGATCACACCCCTCACCTCAGTACAGACCCCCCCCCCAGTACAGACTGACCCCCCTCCCACACAGACCCCCCCTCCCCCCACACAGCACACCAGAACACACCCCTCAGTACAGACCCCATTTGTACAGACTGACCCCTCCCACACAGAACACCAGAACACACGCCTCAGTACAGATCCCCCAGTACAGACTGACCCCCTCCCACACAGAACACACCCCTCAGTACAGACCCCCCTCAGTACAGACTGACCCAATCCCACACAGCACAGCAGAACACACCCCTCAGTACAGACCCCCCAGTACAGACTGACCCCTCCCACACAGAACACCAGAACACACCTCTCAGTACAGACCCCCCTCAGTACGGACTGACCCCCTCCGACACAGCACAGCAGAACACACACCTTAGTACAGACCCCCAGTACAGACTGACCCCCTCCCACACAGAACACCAGAACACCCCCCTCAGTACAGATCCCCCCAGTACAGGCTGACCCCCTCCCACACAGCACACCAGAAAACACCCCTCAGTACAGACCCCCAGTACGGATTGACCCCCTCCCACACAGCACACAGGGCACAAACCTCAGTACAGACCCCCCAATACAGACTGACCCCCTCCCACACAGAACACCAGAACACACCCTCAGTACAGACCCCCCAGTACAGAATGACCCCCTCCCACACAGCACACCAGAACACACCCCTCAGTACAGATCCCCCCAGTACAGACTGACCCCCTCCCACACAGAACACCAGAACACACCCCTCAGTACAGCCCCCCCCAGTACAGACTGACCCCTCCCACACAGAACACCAGAACACACCCTCAGTACAGACCCCCCAGTACAGAATGACCCCTCCCACACAGAACACCAGAACACACCCCTCCGTACAGACACTTCTCCCCAGTACAGACTTACCCCCTCCCACACAGAACACACCCCTCAGTACAGACACTTCTCCCCAGTACAGACTGACCCCCTTCCACACAGAACACCAGAACACACCCCTCAGTACAGACCCACCCAGTACAGACTGACTCCGTCCCACACAGAACACCAGAACACACCCCTCAGTACAGACCCCCCCAGTACAACAGACTGACCCCCTCCCACACAGAACACCAGAACACACCCTCAGTACAGACCCCCTCAGTACAGACTGACCCCCTCCCACACAGAACACCAGAACACTCCTCCCCAGTGCAGACCCCCCCCCCCCCAGTAGAGACTGACCCCTCCCACACAGCACACCAGAACAGGCCACTCAGTACAGACACCATCTTTATTACAGGCCCTTCAATACAGGTACTCCTCCCCTAGTACAAACTCCTCAGTACAGACACCCACCCAATACAGATCCCTCTGGACAGTCACCCCCAGTACAGTCCTATTAGTACAGGATACTCCTCCCTCAGTACAGACCCTCAGAATAGTCACCCCTGTCCAGTAAAGACCCTTCAGGACAGTCAGCCTTTTCCAGTACAGACCCCTTCCCCAGTACAGATCCCTTGGGATAGTCGCTCCTCCCCAGTACATACCCCTTCCCCAGTACAGACCTTTCAGGACAGTCACCCCTCTCCAGTACAGATCCCTTTCTCAGTACAGACCCCTCGGTACAGACCTCCCCTCCCCAGTACAGACCTTTTAGGACAGTCACCCCTCTCCAGTACAGACTCCTTTCCCAATACAGACCCCTCCGGATAGTCGCCTTTCCCCAGTACAGACCTCCCCTCCCCATTACAGACCCTCTGGATAGTCACCCCTCTCCAGTACAGACCCCCTCCCTAATACAGACCCCTTGGATAGTCACGCCTCCCCAGTATGGACCTTTAAGGACAGCAACCCCTCTCCAGTACAGATCCCTTCACCAGTACAGACCTCTCAGGGCAGTCACCCCTCCTCAGTACAGACCCCCCAGGACAGTCGCCCCTCCCCAGTACATATTCTTCAGTCTAGAGACATCCCAAAGCCCCCCTTCACAGTAGAGACCTCCAGGAATACCCCTGTACTAAACTTACTTACCAGACCAGATGTACTTCACAGTGAGGGAAGTCCTCCTCTCTGCTCTTTCCTATGACTGGAGCAGGGAAGGAAGCTTCCCCTCACTGACACTGCCAGGGGAGCACTGGGTGCCAACTCACTGGAAGCGCAGTCTGTGAGACACAAAAAAAGAATGTTGGGTGGCAGCAGCACCCAGTGCAGACTGCACCCCCCCCCCCCTCACCTCCCTTAGTATGCCTTTAACTTTTGGGCAAGTCCACTAAATATAGAAAGCTGCCCTCTTGTCCACAACCCCAGAATCAATTGGATAAGACTCTCTCCATGTTGGGACCATGTATGATCGCAACAGTACATTATAATTGGCGATAACGAGTTGTACCGCAGTGCTCATTTGCTAATAAAAATTTTTTTTTTAGCTCAGAATATATCAAAATACTCGTCTTGTCAGCATATTGAATGTTTTAAAAAATAATTTGTATGCCGTATATATATATAATTTTATTATCCTGTAGGCCTAGCCTATGCTTCCTATATTATAACGCATTACAGTAAACCCCCCTCCATCGCTGGGGTTATGTTCCGGACCCACCCGCGAAAAGTGAAAAACCGCGAAATAGAAAGACCCTATTTAAATACACCCTAGGCATGTTTTGTTAATTTTTTAATAGCATTTCAAGGGCCTTTAAACACACTTTTATGCAATAAAAACACATTAAAGATAGAGAGAGAGATCAAGAGGATTTTTAAAACACAAAAATATTGTCTTAACAGTACAGTATACTGTACAGTACAGTAAAAAATAGAGTACATAACTGCGAAAATGGCGAAATATTACCACAATATCAGAATAACAGGTCCTAATTAAAATACCGCGATATACCGGGACCGCAAAAACTGAACCGCGATATAGCGGGGGTTTACTGTATCCCGCGCTGTGCATTCAGCAAAGGACATCGGTAAGGCAGTTTTACATACACTCGTAGGAGAACTTACACTATCTATATATATATATTATACAATTATCTCTAATATAAAATAATCTCAACCAAAAGTGTAAAAAATACTCCGTAATTAAACCCAGGTGGACGGGACTTCTCTGCAAGGAATCATCTCTTGTGGTGGGTCTGCCATCCTTTGATGAAGATGTGTACTCAAGTACCAACTGAGCTCCTGGCATCGTAATTATCTTCTTAGCAATGAAATAGCTAATCATTTAGTGAAAAGGAATGGAAGTGTGTGAATTCTTTCCCTTTTTTTCATGTTGGCCATGAAAAATGTATGGATCTCTAATACATTAATTGGATGGTAGTCTTAGGGCATCTCTAAGGTCACAATTTAAAATGATAAACGTGTTGTGGCTTAAAGTTTTATGCCCCGTACACACGGTCGGAAATTCCGACGGAAAATGTCCGATCGGACCATGTTGTCGAAAATCCGCCCATGTGTGGGCTCCATCGGACTTTTTCCGTCGGAAAAAATTTGAGATTCTGCTCTCAAATTTTCCGACAACAAAATCCGATCGGACTTTTTCCGATCGTGTGTAGAGAATTCCGACGGACAAAGTGCCACGCATGCTCAGATCAAATTACGAGACCAAAGCTATTGGCTAATAGCCTCTACGTAGTTACGTCATACGCAACGAACGCCACCACGGTCAGAATGATCGGATTTTCCGACAACTTTGTCCGACCGTGTGTATGCAACACCAGTGTTGGACAAAATCCGTCGGAAAAAATCCGAAGGATTTTGTGGTCGGAATTTCCGACCGTGTGTACGGGGCATTATTGTGGTCTTTCCTAATTGGTTGAACTACATGGACCTGTGTCCTTTTTTTCACCCTAACGATGTAACTTCAGATATCATACCTGTGATCAGCTTTGGGATTCATTTCCATAAATTAGGTGACAATGCTGTGTTTTGCCATCTTAACCACTTAAGGACCGCCTCCTGCACATTGGCAGAATGGCACGGCTGGGCACATCAACGTACAGGTACGTTGCTCTTTAAGAGCCCGGCCGTGGCTCGCCCGCGCCACCGGCGGCGCGCTCGCGACCCGGTCCTGAGCTCCGTGACCGTGGCCGCGGGACAGAGCTGAAGAACGGAAAGGGGTAAGTGTAAACAAACCTCTCCCCGTGCTTCCTAGTTAGGGTGTCACTGATCGTCTGTTCCTTGTCATAGGGAAAGACGACCAGTGATGTCACACACCAAGCCACGCCCCCCTACAGTTGCTGTATGCAACCCTTTGCTTGCTTTTATCTGGCCCTTAGGTCATTATAACCCCCACTGTCAGCAGCAGAGGGACATTTCCTGCCACTGACACTGGGGCACTTTTCCACCCATTGACACCAATGATGGGGTGCTATTAATCCACTGACACCAACGATGGGGCACTATTCCTCCCATTGACACCAATGATGGGGCACTATTAGCCCACTAACACCAACAGCGGGGCACTATTCTTCCCATTGACGCCGATGATGGGGCACTATTAACCCACTGACACCAACGATGGGGCACTATTAACCCCACTGACACCAACGATGAGGCACTATTCCTGCCATTGACACCAATGATGGGGCACTATTCCTCCCACCGACACCAATGATGGGGCAACATTCCTCCCACTGTTACGAATGATGGAGCACTATTCTTCCCACTGATACCAATGATGGGACACTATTCCTCCCACTGACCCAATGATGGGACACTATTCCTCCCACTGACACCAATGATGGGACACTATTACTCCCACTGACACCAATGATGGGGCACCAGTCCTCCCATTGATACCAACAATGGGGCACTGTTACTCCCGCTGATGGGTTACTATTACTCCCACTGACACCAACGATGGGGCACTATTACTCCCACTGATACCAATGATGGGTCACCATTCCTCCCATTGATACCAACTATGGGGCACTATTACTCTCGCTGATGGGGCACTATTGCTCCCACTGACACCAACAATGGGGCCCTATTCCTTCTATTGATACCAACGATGGGGTACCATTCTTCCCATTGATACCAATGATGGAGGGGGGAGTCAAAATATCAGCACTTGTGGGTTTAACCATCTGCCTTTTACATATTTATTAAGTTTTTTTGTGTAGCAAGGGTGTGCCGCTTTCCTACATGGATTCCATTAGAGGTGCCCCTTCCTTTCATCTCCGAAAGCTGTTAAGTATTAAGATCATTTTATTTAGATTAGTGCAACCAACTGCTATGAAAAGATAGTTTGATCCACTTACGTAAAGCATGATTTCCTCTTGGGCATTGTCATAATTACAGCCCATAATTCTCCGAGATGCTTTAATCATAGCGCCTAATGGCTCAGTTGCTATTAGGGTTAATAAGGGGGGGATGCCTTCCGTTATCCCTCTGTTGAGTGGAAATTACTTTGACACAAAACCATTGATACACAAATTGGCCTTAGGGTCAGTCTACGGTAGCGTCACCCGGTTTGTAGACATATCTCCAAAGCCACGTCGCATCACTGTCCACCGAGGAAGGCTATTCAATGCCGTCGAAGGCTTAAGCCATGTCTAAAAACAGCAGTGCCCTTGTGTGCCAGCCTGTCTGATGGCATTAGCATAATTATGTAAAGCGATCCGAGATTAATAGCGGTGGATATGTTGGACATAAAGCCTGACCGGCATGAATCACTATGGGGTTCACCTTAGAAAGTCTGAATATCAGAACTCAAGATTTTGGAATTTATTATATTTAAGGAAATGGGTGTTTATGTCTCTGGAAGCAACTGGTCGGCACTCATCTTAATTAGAAAAAACTTTTTTTTTTTTTTTTCTTATTTGGATAGTGATAGAAAGCCTTATAATGTTTTATTGTTTTGATGGGAAGTACAACATTCCTTTGTCTATCCAAATAAATACATAAAATTACAAATAGTAATCTATGAAGCTTTAAAAATAAAAAACCTGTGGGAACTAAGAGAAATTAATGGATATATATATATATATATATATATATATATATATATATATATATATATATATATATATAAAAACTTTAAAACAATTATTTTGGATAGAGCAAGGAAGGATTAGAACTAATTTCAAGTCTTTATTGTTTTTATGGGAAATACAAATTTATTTGTCTACCCAAATCAATGCAAGGAATTTACGAATAATAATCTGTTACTGTGAGGTCTAAAAAAATAACTAAGAAAAAGAATATATATATATATATATATATATAAAAATAAAAATAAATCTGTATAAAAAAAAAAAAAAAAAAAATATATATATATATACATAACTATATATATATATATACATATATATATATATATATATATATATATATATATATATATATATATATATATAAATATATATATATATATATTGTGGCACATCAATTTCTCACAACTAGACCACCATAGAAAGTCACCATAAATATATATATATAAAAGGTATACATTTAAAAAATATATATATTTTATAACACACACACACACACGAGAACTTTAATGGCATCCCACTCTTAGTCCATAGGGTTCAATTGAGTTGGCCCACCCTTTGCAGCTATAACAACTTCAACTCTTCTGGGAAGACTATCCACAAGGTTTAGGAGTGTGTCTCCTTGGGAATGTTTGACCATTTTTCCAGAAGATCATTTGTGAGGTCAGGCACTGATGTTGGACGAGAAGGCCTGGCTCGCATTCTCTGCTCTAATTCATCCCAAAGGTGTTCTATGGGGTTGAGGTCAGGACTCTGTGCAGGCCAGTCAAGTTCCTCCACCCCCAAACTCGCTCATCCATGTCTTTATGGACCGTGCTTTGTGCACTGGTGCGCAGTTGTGTTGGAACAGGAAGGGGCCATCCCCAAACTGTTCCCACAAAGTTGAGAGCAAGAAGTTGTCCAAAATGTCTTGGTAGGCTGACACCTTAAGAGTTCCCTTCACTGCAACTAAGTGACCAAGCCCAACCCCTGAAAAACAACCCCACACCATAAGCCCCCCCTTCACCAAATGATTTGGACCAGTGCACAAAGCAAGGTCCATAAACACATCAATGAGCAAGTTTGGGATGGATGAACTTGACTGGCATGCACAGAGTCCTGACCTCAACCCGATAGAACACCTTCGGGATGAAGAGAATGACCTTAAAATTATATTTATTGAACGTGATTTTGAAAACTAAAGCTTTTTGTTTGTGTCAAACAGAATTATAATTCTTAGTTCGAAGGTTTCCCTTTCTTGCATGGCATTGAATACCCTTGCCTACCCTTCAACAACAAATACGTTATGTCCTCCACATGGTGGTCTAGTTGTGAGAAATTGATGTGCCACAAGTGGGAAGCAATTATCTACCTTGTGTCCTATTATTGTGTGTTTATGCAGATCCGGTGAATGTCTTGGGTCAAGGGACGTTTGGTCCAGATGTGCTGTTAATATTTTATGAGTTCTATCACTGAAGAACATGTTGAGAAATATCACAGTGTACGTAAAGCTAAAACTTTTATTTTTATTTATTTTTTTAATTAAAAATTTTTTTTCGCCATCTGATTCCACCGGGTCCCATTTGGAAATCTTTGCAAAGTGAAGGGATAACTCCTCCTTAGCTGTCACAAAAATAGGTTTGTCCATTGGAAAAAAAAATCCCTCATGTCCTGTTCATGTGACAATTCAAAAATTTAGCATTTCCCATCGTTTTTTTTTCCCACGGAAACCAGAAAATTGTATCAAATACTTACCGTATTTTTTTTCCTGGTGCCAGTCAATGACAGCATACTACCACATGTATGCTGCCTTGTTGGCACCAATAAAAGTGGTTCAAATACTTACTGTAATTTTCCTTTCCTGTAATTTTCCTTTCATTCTTGCTTTGGGGAAAACTGAAAATTGGGTCAAATCCTTACCTCAATTTTTTTCCTGGCACCAATCCATGGCAGCATACTACCACATGTATGCTGCCTTTTTGGCACCATGAACATGGAAAAAGCTCATCAAATTAATAGTGACTGTAATTTTCCTTTCCTGTAATATTCCTTTCATTTTTGCATTGGAGAAAATAGAAAAGTCTATCAAATCCTTACCTTAATTTTTCCTGGTGCCAATTCATGGTAGAATATTACCACATGCATGCTGCCCTGTTGGCACTTGGAAAATGGAAAAGCGCATCAAATAAATAATGACTATAATTTTCCTTTCCTTTTCTGTAATATTGCTTTAATTTTTGCACTAGAGAAAATAGAAAAGTCTATCAAATCCTTACCTTAATTTTTTCCTGGTGCCAATTCATGGTAGCATACTACCACATGCATGCTGCCCTGTTGGCACCAAGAAAATGAAGAAGTGTATCAAATACTTACAGTAATTTTCCTTTCCCGTAATTTTCCTTTCATTCTCGCATCAGGGGAAAACAGAAAATTGTATCAAATCCTTATCTCAATTTTTTTTCTGGCACCAATCCATGGCAGCATACTACCACATGTATGCTGCCTTGTTGGCACCATGAACATGGAAAAAGCTCATCAAATTAATAGTGACTGTGATTTTCCTTTCCTGTAATATTCCTTTCATTTTTGCACTGGACAAAATAGAAAAGTCTATCAAATCCTTACCTTAATTTTTCCTGGAGCCAATTCATGGTAGCATACTACCACATGCATGCTGCCCTGTTGGCACCAATAAAATGGAGAAGTGTATTAAATACTTACTGTAATTTTCCTTTCCCGTAATTTTCCTTTCATTCTTGCATTGGGGGAAAACAGAAAATTGTATCAAATCCTTACATCAATTTTTTTCCTGCCACCAATCCATGGCAGCATACTACCACATGTATGCTGTCTTGTTGGCACCACGAAAATAAAAGTGGTTAAAATACTGACTGTAATTTTCCTTTCCCGTAATTTTCCTTTCATTCTTGCATTGGGGGAAAACAGAAAACGGTATCAAATCCTTACCTCAATTTTTTCCTGCCACCAATCCATGGCAGCATACTACCACATGTTTTCTGCCTTGTTGGCACCACGAAAAAAAAAGTGGTTCAAATACTTACTGTAATTTTCCTTTAATTCTTGCATTGGGGGAAAACAGAAAATTGTATCAAATCCTCACCTCAATTTTTTTCCTGGCACCAATCCATGGCAGCATACTACCACATGTGCCTTGTTGGCACCAGAAAAATGGAAAAGCACATCAAATAAATACTGACTATAATTTTCCTTTCCTTTCCTGTAATATTACTTTAATTTGTGCACTGGAGAACATAGAAAAGTGTATCAAATCCTTACCTTAATTTTTTCCTGCATTCTTCTAGCATACTACCACATGCATGCTGCCCTGTTGGCACCAAAAAAATGGAGAAGTGTATCAAATACTTACTGTCATTTTACTTTCCCGTAATTTTCCTTTCATTCTTGCATTGGGGAAAACAGAAAATTGTATCAAATCCTTACCTCAATTTTTTTCCTGCCACCAATCCATGGCCGCATACTACCACATGTATGCTGCCTTGTTGGCACCAGGAAAATGGAAAAGCGCATCAAATAAATACTGACTGTAATTTTCCTTTCCTGTAATATTACTTTCATTTATGCACTGGAGAAAATCGAAAAGTGTATCAAATCCTTACCTTAATTTTTTCCTGGCGCCAATTCATGGTAGCATACTACCACATGCATGCTGCCCTGTTGGCACCAAGAAAATGGAGAAGTGTATCAAATACTTACTGTAATTTTCCTTTCTTGTAATTTTTCTTTCATTTTTGCACCAGAAAAAAAAAACATTTTTATCAAATTCTTACCACAATTTTTTTCCTGGCACCAATTCATGGCAGCATACTACCGCATATATGCTGCCATGTTGGTACCAGGAAAGTAGTTTTGAGGACAAATATGGAGGGTGGAATCTCATTGGAAGACACTAAACACCTGACAAACAAAACATTACAAAACTGCATTTGCCACTTACCCAAAAACTGCCACCACTGTTGATGGGCTGTGTTTCCCCAAACTTATAAAATGTATATAAATATATAATATATATATATATATATATATATATATATATATAAAAGTTTCTTATGTTTTTATATAATAATTCCAAAAAATAAAAAAAGAAGAATATAGGGGACTGGTACTTACACTAATTTGTCTATTCAATTTTATTAATAATATATTGTAAAATGTAATAAAATTTACTGGGCAAATTAGTATGCCTATCATTCCTTTTTATTCTTCTTTATTATTATTTGGGACAATAGTCACCCGACCCACCCTTTACATTTTCTGTCAAAAGTGTTAAAAATGTTAAAAATAAAAGAAGAATATAGGAGATTAATACACACACTAAATTGTCTATTCAATTTTATTTAATAATATTTAATAAAATGTAATACAATTTTGTAGACAAATTAGTGTGCCTATCATTCCCCTGTATTCTTATTTGTTATTTTTGTGGAACACCTGATCCAGCCCTTACCTCTTCTTTCAAAAAAGTTAAAAAGAAAAAAAGAAAATTATACACACACACTAATTTGTCTATTCAATTTCATATAATAATATTTTATAACATTTTATTAAAATTTAGTAGGCAAATTAGTGTGCCTATCATACTACTTTGTTATTTTTTTTTTGGGACAAAAAACATCAGACCCAGGCCTTCCCTCTTCTGCCAAAAATGTTAAAATAAAAAAGAAGAATATAGGGGACTGCTACTCGCACTAATTTGTCTATTCAATTTTATTAATAATTTTTTGGAAAATGTAATAAAATGTATTGGGCAAATTAGTGTGCCTATCATACTTCTTTGGACAATAAACACAGGACCCAGTTCTGGCCTCTTCTGTCAAAAATGTTAAAAATAAAAATAAAGAAGAATAAAGTGGACAGATACTCACCCTAATTTGTCTGTTCAATTTTATTAATAATATTTTGTAAAATGCAATAAAATGTATTGGGCAAATTAGTGTGCCTATCATTCTTCTTTGTTATTTTTTGGGGACAATAAACACTGAAAGAAAAAAATAAAGAATAATATAGGAGACTGATACTTACACTAATTTGTCTATTTCATTTCATTAATAATATTTTGTAAAATGTAATAAAATTTTGTAGGCAAATCAGTGTGCCTATCATTTTTCATGCGACAATAAACACCTGTCCCAGTCCTTCCCTCTTCTGTCAAAAATGTTAAAAATAAAAAAAAAGAAGAATATAGGGGACTGATACTAACACTAATTTGTCTATTTAATTTCATTAATAATATTTTGTAAAATGTAATCATTTATTAGGCAAATTAGTGTGCCTATCATTCTTCCTTGTTATTTTTTGGGGACAATAAACACTGAAAAATGTTCAAAAAAATTAAAAATAAAAGAAGAAGAATATAGGGGACTGATACTTACACTAATTTGTCTATTTAATTTCATTAATAATATTTTGTAAAATGTAATAAAATTTTGTAGGCAAATTAGTGTTCCTATCATTTTTCTTGCGACAATAAACACCTGTCCCAGTTCTTCCCTCTTCTGTCAAAAAATTAAAAAAAAAAAAAAAGAAGAATATAGGGGACTGATACGCACACTTATTTGTCTATTACATTTTATTAATAATATTTTAAAATGTAATAAAATTTAGTAGGAAAATGATTGTACCTATCATTCTTTTTATTTAAAAAAAAATAAAAATTGGGACAGTCTTTCCCTCTTCTGTCAAAAATGTTTAAAAAAAGTTTTTTTGTACCCCTAGGGAAGTCTATATATTTAAAAACCCAAGTAAGTAATTAAGTCAAGTCAGTTTGGAGGACATTCACGTTGTTACTGGTTGAGTGCAAATTAGTCCACAGGGAACGTATGGATTTCTCTCAATTTATTTTAAGCTCTGAGTTTTGTCTTAAATTAGATATTAGCATTGGAGCATTCATTAAGGAAGATCCTGGATATGCAACAGTGTGTCAGACTCTGAGTTCTTGTATAATTGATGGACAGTTAGTGGTTCAATAAAAAGGGTCTATATGGAGGGGAGGGGGGGGCACCTTTGTTCTATCCCTCTCACTAATGGTGATTATTTGACAGCAACCCGTTAATATCCTCCCTTGCTCTGGGTGAAGTATGCAATTATTGGACCCATTTTATAAGTTGACTTTTGTTTTTGGTCTCAGGAGCCAACAGTGTAATTCTTAAATCAGTGAAATAAAATAATAATAATAAAAAAAAAAAATCACAAAACAGCTTGTTGTCTCCTTCACAGATGCTGACTAATTATACCCATAGTAAAAGCTGCATTTTTTGTAAAAGATACAAAAAAAAACTTTGGGTCCCAGGATCCGACACTTTTTTTTCAAGGTCATTACTAAATCTACACTTTTTGGGACATGAATGTATATAACATGTGACATAAATAAAGTTTTAGTGAAAGAAAAAAAAATCACAAAACTCCTTGTTGTCTTCTTCATAGATGCTGACATAGTAAAAGCTGCATTTTTTGCAAAAATTAAAAAAAAAACCTTTGGGTCCCAGGAACCGAAGCTTTTTTTTCAAGGTCATTACTAAAGCTACACTCTTTGGGACATGAACGTATATAACAATAAAGTTTAAGTGAAATTAAAAAAAAAATCACAACTCTCCTTGTTGTCTTCTTTACAGATGCTGACTAATTATACCCATAGTAAAAGCTGCATTTTTTGTAAAAAAAAAAAACCCTTTGGGTCCCAGGACCCGACACTTTTTTTCAAGGTTATTACTAAAGCTACACTTTTTGGGACATGAACGTGTATAACATGTGACATAAATAAAGTTTTAGTGAAAGGAAAAAAAATCAATAAAAAAAAAAATCACAAAACTCCTTGTTGTCTCCTTCACAGATGCTGACTAATTATACCTATAGTAAAAGCTGCATTTTTTGTAAAAAAAAAAACTAAAGAAACCCTTTGGGTCCCAGGACCCGGCACTTTTTTTTTCAAGGTCATTACTAAAGCTACACTTTGTGGGACATGAACGTATATAACAATAAAAAAAAAAAAAAAAGTTTTGCGTGTAAAAGGTAAAAAAAAAAAAAAAAAAACACATAAATGTATAAAAAATGTGAAAGGAAAAAAGAAAAAAAACAATAAAAAAAAATCACAAAACTCCTTGTTGTCTTCTTTACAGATGCTGACTAAATATACCCATAGTAAAAGCTGCATTTTTTGTAAAAAAAAAAACTTTTTTTTCAAGGTCATTACTAAAGCTACACTTTTTGGGACATGAACGTATATAACACATGTGACATAAAAAGGAAAATTTATTATCAAATACTTACCGTAATTTTCCTTTCCTGATGGACTCCATGGCAGCCTACGTGTGGGTTAACCCCGCCTCCTCTCCAATGCTATAGGACCCCATTACCATAAAAGAGTACTCACCACTCCATGCTGTGTTCCGTAACTAGCCTACTCATATGACTCATGGGTGGGAACTCCGTCTGCCATGGAGTCCATCAGGAAAGGAAAATTACGGTAAGTATTTGATAATAAATTTTCCTTTTTCCTGACAGACTCCATGGCAGCCTACGTGTGGGAAATAACTAGCCGACCACACGGGTGGGTATGCTTTAAACAGAAAATATTTAATTTGGTCTATCAGCCGATAGAATTTTCACACCAAAATTAACAGAGGATAAAGAAGCAGGTTCAACGCAATAGTGTGACATAAAAGTATTAATAGAAGCCCAAGAAGCTGCCTTGCAAATTGTCTCAGGAGCCACGTGTCGGGCCGCTGCCCATGAAGTAGCCATTCCTCTAGTCGAATGCGCCGTCACCGCCACAGGAGGAGCCAAGCCCTTAGCCCTATAAGCCTGCTGTATCGTTCTCACAATCCAAGCTGCAAGAGTCCTAGTTGAAGCTTTGTTCCCCTTGTTTTTGCCGGAGTGCAATATGAAAAGATGATCTGACCGCCTGAAGGCGGAGGTAATGTGAAGGTATTCTCTCAGTGCTTCCCCGACATCCAAAGGATGAATGTCATCAGATCCTGGCGATCTAAAGGTAGGTAGAACAATTTCCTGATTCTGATGGAATACCGAGGTTACCTTAGGATTGGATCCCAACATAGGAATGAGGACCACCCGGTCCGGAAAGAAAGTTAAAAAGGGTTCTTCAAAGCCCAGCGACCCGATTTCTGATACCCTCTTGGCGGAGGTGACTGCCACCAGAAAGGCAACTTTTTCCGAAAAGTCTCTAAAGGAAAGCGGGGATGGCCCCGTCATACTCAGCCCAGAAATATAATCCAGGACCAGGGGAAGATCCCACTTAGGGAATCTCGGCTTCCTTTGGGGCTTGAGTCTTGAGGCCCCCCTGAAAAATTGACGAACCAACGGATGGATTGCCCAGGAGGTACCGGAGAAGGCTGACAAAGCTGAAACTTGCACCCTGAGAGAACCTACGGATAAGGGAAGGTCAAGGCCAGTCTGTAGGAAACCGAGGATATCTTGGACACCTGGATGTTCGAAGGACCTCTCCGTAGAAACACAAAAACTCACAAATCTGGACCAGATCCTGCCATATACCTTATTCGTACTTGATCTTCTGGAACTCAATAAGGTGGAAATCACACTAGAAGCGCATCCGATGGATTCTAGCCTCTTCCTTTCAAGAACCAGACCATCAGTCTCAGTATTGCTGGACATGGGTGCAGTACCGCCCCCTGAGACAGAAGGTCCGTCCTGAGCGGAAGAGATACCGGCTCCCGTATACTCAGCTGAACTAGCAGAGGGAACCAAGGCCTGTTGGGCCAGTAAGGAGCGATCATCACTACCTCCACCGTCTCCATCTGGAGCCTCTGAAGAAACCTGAGAATCAGGGGAAGTGGCGGGAAGGCATAGGCCTTCCTGAATTTCCATTGGTCCGTCAATGCGTCTGTCCCCAGAGCTTGGCTGCAGCGGTTCCGCGTGTAGAACCTCTCTAATTTGAAGTTGCACGGGGAGGCAAAAAGGTCTACCTCTGGATCGACACCCAGCGACAGGATCCACTCGAAGGACTGAATATGGAGGGACCACTCGTTGTTGTCCAACTGAGTGCGTGATAGAAAGTCCGCTTGCGTGTTCTGCACCCCTGGGAGAAAAACCGCGGAAATATTCACCAAGTTCTTCTGTGCCCATGACAGAATGGGTTCCACTTCCCGGAGAAGGGTAGAGCTCCTGGTGCCCCCTTGTCTCTTCACATAGGAGACCGCTGTGGTGTTGTCCATTCGCAACAGTACCGACTTCCCCTTCAAGATCTGGGAGAAGTGCTGGAGAGCGCACCAAGCTGCCCGAAGTTCCAGAATGTTCGATCCCAGGACAGGAAGACCTCTGTCCCACTTGCCCTGTGCAAGATCCGACCCGCAAAGGGCCCCCCAGCCGGTCCCGCTGGCATCGGTTGTCACCGTTACCCAAGAGATGGGAGCTATCGAGTGACAGTTCAGGAGATTCTTGTGTTGGAGCCACCAGAAGAGACTGTTCCTCATTGTTGATGTTATTCGTATCTTTTGGCTTTTGCTTCCCGACTTCCATTGTTTCAGAAAACCCGACTGAAACGGGCGTAGTCTCCACAGGGCCCACCTGACCATGGGTGTCGTGGAGACCATTGTCCCTACAATTTTGAGACACTGCGAGGCTCTCAGGTATTGTGTATGAAGGGCTTGAGAAACCCTTTCCCGGATGACCGGAATCTTTTCCACCGGTAACGAGATTGTACTTCGCACGGTGTCGAACTGGGCACCCAGATAAATTAGCCGTTGGGTTGGTACTAGCTGGCTTTTTTCCATGTTTAGAAGCCAACCGAAGCTGGTTAACGTGGACATCACCTGCTTGAGATGAACTAACAGCTGCTCTTTGTTTTGCGACAGGACCAGCAGATCGTCTAAATAATGATACAGTCTTACCCCTTTCAGCCTGATCAGGGCCACCACTGCCAAGAGCACCTTTGAAAAGACTCGAGGGGAGGTCGTCAACCCGAAGGGGAGGCAGATAAACTGTAGATGGTCTTGATCGACATGAAATCTTAGAAACTTTTGGCAGCTTTCCTCTATTGGAACATGAAAATAAGCGTCCTTTAGGTCGATCGAGACCATCCAATCCCCTGGTTGGATGGCTTGTTGTATAGTTAGAAGAGTCTCCATCTTGAATTTCCCGTATTGTATATACCGATTTAAGTATGTCAGATCTATCACTGGTCGCCATGATCCGCTTTTCTTCTGTACTAAGAAGAGGGGAGAGTAGACCCCTTGAAAACGCTCTTCTTCTGGCACCCGGACCACCGCCCCCTGGGCTTTTAACAGCTCCACGTATGAGAGTAGAACTTGTCTCTGGTCCTCCGACCGAGGAAGTTGGGTAGACACGAACCTGGGAGGGGGAATGCTGGAGAAGGTCCACCTGTGCCCTGACGAGACCGTCTTGATGACCCAATAATCCGAGATCGAGGCCACCCAGACGTGCCGGAAGAGGGATAGACGGGCCCCCACCCGACCCGCCTGGGCGGGCACGATCTCAGAAGGATTTGGGTGGCTCACGTGCACCAGACGACTGGTTCTTGGTGGACTTGCGAAAGGAACTCTGTCCCCTGTTCCAATTCCTTCTGAAGTCCCTTCCTGGTTTGTAGGAGCGTACCTCCCTCGAGCGCTCAGGGCTTCGTCTCTTGAATTGAGGCTTCTTCCGCCCGAGCAGTCTTCTGTCCTGGGGAAGGAACCCCGACTTACCGCCTGTCGCCCGCGTTATGGCATCATCCAACTTGTTACCGAATAACGTAGATCCCTCGAAGGGGATTTTGCACCAGGCTTGTTTGGAAACAGGATCGGCAAGCCAAGGACGTAGCCATAAGGCGCGCTTAGCCGTGACCGATGACAGCATAATGCGTGCCAACAGACGAATTAAGTCGATGGAAGCCTCCCCCAGAAAAACTGCTGCGAGTTTTAGTTCTGCTGCTGCTGAACTCCTGGCCAGTTCGGCCGATACGCTATTCAGGAAGGAGTCCACATTTTCAGTCCATGCCTCCATGGCCTTGGACATAGCTGCTAGGGCTAAGACGGGCTTACAGGCCATCCCAGCCAGACCGTAGATCCTTTTGAGGTCCTGGTCGATCTTCCTCTCCAGACCATCTTTGAAGGAAACCGAGTCCTCCATCGGGAGAGTGACATGCTTGGCCAAGCGCATCAGCGCTGCATCCACCAGCGGAGCGTTCTCCAGATGCTTCACCTCTTCCGTCTTAAAGGGGTACAGCCTGGAAGTCTTGGTAGTCATGGAGGATTTCCTATCCACCCTGCTCCACTCTTCCTCTATCACATCCTTTAATTCTGTGAGTAAAGGGAAGTTTGGCCGCTCTTTACCCAGCTGCTTAAAAAACTTCTTCTGTTTGGCCGGGGGAGTAGACGCTTCTTCCCACTTGAGGGCTTCTTTAACTGCCTTAATCAGTGGTGAGACCATGGCGAAATCAAAGCCCCCGATTTCTTCGTCCGGGAATTCTTCTCCCGAGGATTCACCAGAAGCCTCGTAGGGCTGGGACGTACCCGGATCGTCACGGGATTCATCAGCCTGAGGACCAGATGCCGTCGTTGACTGGCTCAACGTGTGAGGGGCCACCATGTCCTTAAGCGACTGCTGTACAACACGTTTCACCAGGGACTCCATGCGCTGGTTTTCCGTGTCTTTCTCCCCAACCGCCTTGGCAAAACACCTGTCACATAATGACTTGTCATCCGGGACTCGTGTCCTACAGCCCCAGCACGTTCTGTACTTTGGGCGTTCATCATGGCGGTGGGAGCGGTGTCTGGAGGAGGAATGAGAACTTCTCCTCTGATGATGAGACCCATGCGAGGATCCTTGCTTAGATCTAGACGATTGTTTTTGTTGTTGTTGTTGTTGTGGCCTGGCAAGGTCCCTATCCTGCGAATCTGGTCTGGAAGGGCTGAAGCAAAAACGGGGTAGGGGAGAAAAATATTGGCATCAGAAAAATGCAAATATGCAATACAGTTGTACCTCAACCCCTCCCTTACCCGCACATACCTAGTGCGTAAGGGCTGGCCACTAAAAGGCGGTGAATTGTCCATGACCTGTGGACGACGGGCGTCACAATATGAATACTGCAGTCTGTAAGAGAAAAATACCCTAAGCAACAAACCGGCCAAAAAGAACTAGCAAGGACAATGCGTGCCAACTCTGATTTTTTTTTTTTTTTTTTTTTTTTTTTTTTAACATCAAATTACTGTATGCATAAAAATATACCCGTATAAAAGCATAAGACGGTATTGTGTCATTACATTAGGGAAGAAAATAACCCCCAAAGAATATATTCACAATTTTAAAATACATGCATATACCTTTAAAAGAAACTTTTTTTTTTTTTTTTTTTTTTTTTTTTCAAAAGTACACTCAGAGTAACATTAGAAACTTTTGGCAGAGCACTGACCTTGTAGTAGTTTGCCTGGGCTGGGGAACGGGCTCGCTGCTTCCACTCTCCTGAAAAACCCAGATAGGACTGCAGCAGCAGCCCAGAATTTAAATTCCCCGCCCGTGACGTCACCGCTCCTCCTCGCACACCTGTGCCGAGGGAAAATCATACTGCGCATGCGCGACCGTCAGGCCGCGCACGCGCGAACCAGGCCTCGCTTTCGCCGGAGGCTGGTGCGCATGCGCAGACCGCCGAGGCGGCCAGGAACCCGGAAATCATACGGCGAGCTGGAACGCAGGAGCGCTCCAGCCGCCATCCAGGGGGGGAGTACACTAGACACCAGGGATAATACACACAACAAACAATACTGCCATGGAGAATAACGGTGCAGACCTTGCCAGCCGCCGATGCCATCCGTCCAGCGTCCCTGCGACCACCAGCATACCGAGGCAACACCACCCCGTTCTGGGGGGAGAAGGACATCCAGCCTCAAAAGCTTACTCGCCCGCCCATGGCTGAGCACAGAGCTTTGCACCGCACAGGTATGCTTCTTCAGAAACGAAAAATCCGAAATCCTACCGGACGCGAACGAAATGTGAAGGTCCATAGGAGGAGGACAAAAAAGGAACACAGCATGGAGTGGTGAGTACTCTTTTATGGTAATGGGGTCCTATAGCATTGGAGAGGAGGCGGGGTTAACCCACACGTAGGCTGCCATGGAGTCTGTCAGGAAATAACGTTTTAGTGAAAGGAAAAAATAAATAAATAAAAAAAACAAAGGAAAAAAATAAAGTTACAGACAATAATGAAAGTAAAATTAATAAAGTTACAAGCAAGCAGTAAACTCCTCCCCAAAAAATTAAAATAAATTGAGAGAAATCCATACGTTCCCCGTGGACTAATTTGCACTCAACCAGTAACAACGTGCATGCCCTCCAAACTGACTTGACTTAATTACTTACTTGGGTTTTTAAAAACACCAAACACTTTTTGGGACATGAATGTATATAAAATATGTGACATAAATAAAGTTTTAGTGAAAGGAAAAAAAAAAGGAAAAAAATAAAGTTACAACCAATAATGAAAGTAGAAAATAGAAAATATGAAGCCGTCCTGCCCCCATGTCCTCCCACTAATAAAGCTCTGGGTGAAGTATACAATTATTGGACCCATTTTATAAGCTGACTTTTGTTTTTTGTCTCAGGAGCCAACAGTGTTATTCTGAAATCTGTGAAATAAAAAAAAAAATATATATATATATATATAAAATATTAATTTCACAAAACACTTTATCTTCTTCACCAATTTCACAAATTATAATTTATAATAGTAAAAGCTGCATTTTTTATGGAAAATACAATTATTTTGGGTCCCAGGACATGATTTCAGGACATCCAGGACATCATTTATTTTCAAGGTCATTACTAAAGCTACACTTTTTGGGGCACAAGCGAATGTAACATATGATATAAATAAAGTTTTAGTGAAAAAAAAACAAAGAAAAAAATAATGTTACAGCCAAAAATGAAAGTGGGACAAAAAAAGGAAAAGAATAAAAAGTTACAACCAAGCACTTAAACTCCTCCCAAAAAATATGAGCCATCCGGCCCCCGTTTCCTCTCACTAATGGAGATTCTTTGACAGCAACCCGTTAACATCCTCCCTTGCTCTGGGTGAAGTATACAATTATTGGACTCATTTTATAAGTATTTTTTTTTTATAAGGAGCCAACAGTGTAATTCTGAAATCAGTGATATATAAAAAAAAAAAAAATATATATATATATATATATATATATATATATATATATATATATATATATATATATATATATAATATAAAATAAAATAAAAATAAATAAATACATTTCACAAAACACTTTATTATCTTCTTCACCGATTTCACTAATTAGACCCATAGTAAAAGCTGCATTTTTTCTGGAAAAAAAAAAACTATTCTGGGTCCCATGACCTGACAATTCATTTTCAAGGTCATTATTAAAGCTACACTTTTTGGGACACGAGCGAATGTAACATATGACATAAATTACGTTTTAGTGAAAGTAAAAAGAAAGTAAAAGATAAAATAAAAAAAAAAGCTACAACAAAGAATGAAAATAGAGAAAAAAATAAAAATAAAAAGAAAAATAAAAAAAGTTACAACCAACGCCTTAAAACATTTCTGAACCCGCCCTGCCCCCCATGTACATGCACACACATAAAGATAAACATCAGGGGGTGCCTTACTACAAAAAACGTTGCTTGCGATACACATGTTACATATCGCCGTGCACGCCAGAGTGAAAGCAATAATACCAGGCCCTTTGTTCATGGTAAACTCCAAACCGATGACCTGCAGAGGACTTTAACCTCTTGCCGAGCGTCCCACGTATATATACTGCGAGGCAGCGGCTCCTGTGCACGCAATCACGTACAAGCACATGATTTTTGCGCCTCAGGGTCTGCGGCGTGCACACTCACCGGCAGCGACCCGCTGTGATTAGACACAGCGAGAACCAATCAGTGGGGTCCGGCGTATCCCGATGTCCACCGGGACCCACGACAGAGACAGAACGGTGGTCCGCCTATGTAAACAAGGCAGATTGCTGCTCTGTGAGAAGGGAAGGCTGTGATCCGGTGTTTCTGCTAAGCAGGACACGGATCTCTGCCTTCCCACAGTACAAACACCTCCCCCCCATAGTTAGAAAGCACTCCCTAGGTACACATTTAACCCTTTGATCGCCCCCTGATTGGCTGAACTGTTTGCCGCCTACCCCCCAACAAAAATTACCACCAGCCACCACTGCTTGGAAGGCTGTCCACAAGTTTTAGGTGTGTGTCTATGGGAATGTATGATCATTCTTCCAGAAGCGCATTCGTGAGGTCAGGAACTAGTAATGGACGAGAAGGTCTGGCTCGCAGTGTGCGCTCTAATTCATCCCAAAGGTGTTTTATGGGGTTGAGGTCAGGACAGTCAAGTTCCTACACCCCAAACTCGCTCATCCATGTCTTTATGGACCTTGCTTTGTGCACTGGTCCAAATCATTTGGTGGAGGGGGGGATTATGGTGGGGGGTTGTTTTTTAGGGGTTGGGCCCCTTAGTTCCAGTGAAGGGAACTCTTAAGGCGTCAGCATACCAAGACATTTGGGAGCATAAAATTGTCCAGAATGTTTTGAAATGCCGATGCCTTAAGATTTCCCTTCACTGGAACTAAGGGGCCAAGCCCAACCCCTGAAAAACAAGTTCCTCCAACCTAAACTCGCTCATCCATGTCTTTATGGACCTTGCTTTGTACACTGGTCCAAATCATTTGGTGGAGGGGGGGATTATGGCGTGGGGGTTGTTTTTCAGGGGTTGGGCTTGGCCCCTTAGTTCCAGTGAAGGGAACTCTTAAGGCGTCAGCATACCAAGACATTTGGGAGCATAAAATTGTCCAGAATGTTTTGAAATGCTGACGCCTTAAGAGTTCCCTTCACTGGAACTAAGGGGCCAAGCCCAACCCCTGAAAAGCAACCCCACACTATAATCCCCCCTCCACCAAATGATTTGGACCAGTGCACAAAGCAAGGTCCATAGAGAAACGGATGAGCAAGTTTGGGGTGGACCTTGCTTGGTGCACTGACTACCAAGACATTTTGGACAATTTCATCCTCCCAACTGTTTGGGAACAGTTTGGGGACGGCCCCTACCTGTTCCAACATGACTGCGCACCAGTGAACAAAGGAAAGTCCATAAAAACATGGATGAGTGAGTTTGGGGTGGAGGAACTTGACTGGCCTGCATATAGTCCTGACCTCAACTCGATAGAACAACTTTGGTTTGAATTAGAGCGGAGACTGCAAGCTCATCCGTGTCTTTATGGACCTTGCTTTGTGCACAGGTGGGCAGTCATGTTGAAACAGGAAGGGGCCGTCCCCAAACTGTTCCCACAAAGTTGGGAGCATGAAATTGTCCAAAATGTCTTAGTATGCTGACGCCTTAAAGCGGGACGGTACCTGAATTTTTTTGTTTTAAAAGCCAGCAGCTACAAATACTGCAGCTGCTGACTTTTAAAAAAAACATTCCCATAGACACACTCCTAAACCTTGTGGACGGCCTTCCCAGAAGAGTTGAAGCTGTTATAGCTGCAAAGGGTGGGCCAACTCAACATTGAACCCTACGGACTTGGATGCCATTAAAGTCCATGTGCGTGTTAAGGCAGGCGTCCCAATACTTTTGGCAATAAAATGTAAAAATGTTAAGCCCCATACACACGGTCGGATTTTCCGATGGATTCTGTCATATCAGACAATGTTGTCGGAAATTCCAACCGTGTGTAGGCACCATCGGACAGTTTCCATCGGATTGTCCGACGGACAAAGTCCTATCTCCTGCTGGATAGATTTTTTGACAACAAAGTCCGATCACACCAAATCCGATCGCGTGTAGCGAATTCCGACGGACAAAGTGCCATGCATGCTCACATCACATTACAAGACCAAAGCTATTGGCTACAAATACTGCAGCTGCTGACTTTTAAAAAAATGTACACTTACCTGTCACAGGTTCCAGCGATGTCGGCAGCAGAGGCCGATCAATCGATCGGCTCTCTGCTGCTGCCGGCGCCATTCTCGGTGAGGGAATCAGGAAGTGTCGCCTTTGCGGCTTCACTACCCGGTTCCCTACTGCGCATGCGCGAGTCGCGCAGAGCAATGAGAATCGTCAGTGCTGTCTGCCGGGACATGTGTGTGTCCCGGCAGACAGCGTGCCGGGACAGGAAGTTGCGTAAACTTCCGTGGGAGTTTATGCCCGGAAGTGGGTGCAGATACCTGTCTTAGACACCACCCTCCCCCTGAAAGGTGCCAAATGTGACACCGGAGGGGGGGAGGGTTCCGAAAAGCGGAAGTTCCACTTTAGGGTGGAACCCCGCTTTAAGAGTTCCCTTCCCTGGAACTAAGGGGCCAAGCCCAACCCCTGAAAAATGACCCCACACCATAATCCCCCCTCCACCAAATGATTTGGACCAGTGCACAAAGCAAGGTCCATAAACACATGGATGAGCGAGTTTGGGGTGGAGGAACTTAACTGGCCTACACTTGATTCCTGACCTCAACCAGATAGAACACCTTCGGGAGGAATTAGAGCAGAGACTGCGAGCCAGGCCTTCTCTCCAACATCAGTGCCTGACCTCACAATTGCGCTTCTGGAAGAACGGTCAAACATTCCCATAGACACACTCCTAAACCTTGTGGACGGCCTTCCCAGAAGAGTTGAAGCTGTTATAGCTGCAAAGGGTGGGCCAACTCAATATTTAACCCTACGGACTAAGACTGGGATGCCATTAAAGTCCATGTGCGTGTTAAGGCAGGCGTCCCGATACTTTTGGCAATTATTTTACCCGCTGTAGATGCAAAAAAATGTAAAAGCGAAACTGGCAGCGAAAGGGTTAAAGATGGAGATGGGCAGAACAAAAAATTGAGGTTGGGGTTTCAGTTCTGGTTGCTGAAAATCTTTGGCCCAAGAGCTAACATTTTATTTCTACAGGCCAGACTGATGTAACGGCTTGGCATTTTTTGCTGTCCTTCTAGGCTAAACTACAAATTTCGACTATCAGTTTGAGGAACAAGTTTTTTCTCCCTTCGTGTCAAGCTTTTCCGAAGGGTGTATTTCACCTTTCAGCCGCAGATCGGTGCTACTCAAGACGCCATTGAAAAAAAGGAGGACGGTCGGAGTCACCCTGGAATGTGTTCTTTGTGTAAATGTTCAAACGCTTTAAATATAACAAGGCTAAAGTGCTAAACTACTCCAATGTAACAAGAAAACTCCATTTAAAATTAGAAACGTTATCTGGATAGAGATGCACCCACCAGGCCATATGGAGAAATCCCTGTCTGTCTACATCAGGCAAGTCTTCTGACTAATGTGACTTTGCTTTTCCTCGGCGGAGAGTGGCTGACTCCCACATTACTCATTAGAATTGATTCACTCAAGCAGCAGAGGCTGTTTACTTTGCAAAGTACATTTCTTTCACAAAAGCGAACGATCGCTGAAGGTGAAGCGATTTTCATTTCAAATCGCCAATTATGTAGAAAGGAAATTAAAAAAAAAAATATGTATTCTTGGTTGGGTGACTGAAGCAGCCATCTTAAAAGTAATTGTAAACCGTAACAGGAAGATATTGCGAGTGGCAGACTCATTCAGTGTACTTTCTATCCCTCATGCTTATAGGCATGACCTACGGCAAATGAGTGACCAAACACTCCGCTAGGGGGCCTGCTACAAGACAGGGCTGTCCAGGGCCAACCTTTTTTGCCCACAGTTGTCACAACTCGGTGCCCACCATTCTGTCACCTGGGCACAAATGGTGGGTTGGAAACCCTTTGTCAGGATTCGGATCTGTACCTGAAACCTCTGCTGTGTCTGGGGGTATCTCTTCTTGCTCTGCCGCTTGAGATGCTGGACAGGGCTTTGTCTGATTCGTTAGACAACCTTGCCTTGTGTCTCGTTTCTCTTGAACCTTAAACCCTTAGCTACTCCCATGAGCTTCCTATTTTAGCGATGCCTTTGCACTTCCTGTTTGCCAGATTGTTGTTCTCTCTCCAGCCAATATCTCGCTCTTATCACTCGAACTGCTGTACATATCTTTGCTACCACTTGTTAGTGACCTTGTTTCTCAACCATGCTTTTGCTTCATCCTAACCTGCAACCACTTGTTACCGACCTTGGGCTTGTTCTTTGACTGTGCTTCTGCTTCATCCCAACCTGTAAAAACGTTTTACCAACCTTGGGCTTGTTCCTCGATTGTGCTTATTGTGCTTCCACTTCATTCCAATCTGCAACCACTTGTTACCGACCTTGGGCTTGTTCTTTGACTGTGATTCCCCTTCATTCCAACCTGCAACCACTTGTTACCAACCTTGGGCTTGTTCCTCGACTATGCTTCCGCTTCATCCCAACCTTCAACCACTTGTTATTTACCTTTGGCTTGTTTACTGTCTACGCTTCTGCTTGATTCCTATCTGTTTTATCTGCTACTGGACCCTGGCTTACTCACCTCCCAGCGTGCCGGTCATGAGGACCGCAACCTGGTACTAACACGCAGCAAAGAGCTC
Source organism: Lithobates sylvaticus (assembly GCA_028564925.1). Lineage (NCBI taxonomy): Eukaryota > Metazoa > Chordata > Amphibia > Anura > Ranidae > Lithobates > Lithobates sylvaticus. Next base: position 13,355,206 of record CM053033.1, on the reverse strand, counting down.
TGGTGTACATCGATTAGTGCTTAGACCTCACACCTCGGGTAAGCCCACATCATTCGCCAGGGTGACCTGCTTGTATACCTATCCTGCTGGTCCATGAGAGCCTCTCTAATACTATAGCTACTGGTCTCTGAGCCTGACCCCGGACTGTGACACCCTTCACTCACCATTCTCCTGGTCTCCAATATCAATGACTTGAAACAGTTGGGAACACTCCCTGAATCTTGTCTGTGGTTCCAATTTAGGGATCAGATAGTCCAGCCAAACACCTGGGGCTCATGTGACAAAGGGGCCCAGGTCACTTGCAGCATGCCACATAGAGGGGTCTTCATCCCCTAACCACCACCATTCCCGACCCAACCAGGTTTGCACCACTTCAGTTCTCATCTGGATGAATGAATGAATAATTTGTATAGCGCTACAATGCGAACTGAATCGCCTCAAGGCGGATCCTGTACCTCACTTGCTGTGTCCTATATGAGATGCACAAGTCTAGCACTGTGACCTAACTGTGTGCTGTCCCAATTTACACCTTCATCAGCAACAGACATTCACTTGAATCACTATACTTCAGCCAGAGACTCCATTCACCTATTTTATTGAAGAAACTTGAAGTATTGTATCTTCACAGGTAGAAAAATTGTTTGTTTGCAATGAATGGTTTCCACTCTTTGGCCTATGACAAGTCTTGTCCATAACCAGTAGTGTGCCCAAGTCCTAATGAGGTATCAGGGGGACCCACTCCAGGGTAAGAAAGATTGGATCTCACATTCTCCTGGTCTCCAATAGCAACGACCCACAACGGTTGGGAACACTCACTGTTCAAGGCGTTGCATCTTGTCCGTGGTTCCAGGTGTTGGATCAGATAGTCCAACTGAACACTCGGGGCTCATGTAACTCAGAGGCCACGTCACTTGCCATCTGCTACATGGATGCTCTGCTCCTCATCTCACCGAAAAGAGGATGACTTAGACTTCTAACCACCACCAGTCCCAACCCAACCAGGTTTGCACCACTTCAGTTCTCATCCGTATTCTGTACCCCAATTTGTGTGTCCAACATGAAATGCACCCATCTAGCAATAAATAACATAATCAGTAGTGTGCCCTAGTCCTAACCCGATATCGGGGGAGCTCACTCCAGGGTTAAGAAAGACTGGATCTCATTTTCTCCTGGTCTCCAATAGCAATAACCCACAACGGTTGGCAACATTTACTGCGCGAGGCCTCACATTTCATCCATGGTTCCAGGTTAGGGAGCAGATAGTCCAGCAGAACACTTGGGGTTCATGTGACACAGGGGCCCAGGTCACTTGCCATGTGCTAAATGGAAGGGTCTGCTCCTCACCGACAAGAGGGTGACTTTGCCCTTTAACCACCACCAGTCCCAACCCAACCAATTTTACACCACTGCAGTACCCCACTTTGTGTGTCCTACATGAGATGCACCCATCCACTATTGTGGCCTAACTGTGTGCTGTCCCAACTTACACCTTCACTGGTAATAAGCATCCACTTGAATCACCATACCTCAGCCAGAGGCTCCGTTCAACTCTTTTATTGTAGAAACTTGAAGCATTGCTGCATTCTAAGAGATAAAAAAAACTGTTTTGTTTGCAATGAATGGTTTCCACTGGTTGGCCTATTGCAAATCTTGTCCAAATTAGTAGTGTGCCCTAGTCCTAACCCGGTATCTTGGGAGCCCACTCCAGGGTTAAGGAAGCCGAAAACTGGATCTCCCAATCCCATGTCTTTATTCAGGCAGCTCCACTCCCATCTGCCTAACTTTCCTCTCCAAGCTCCACCCAAAACATATATAGGATCCTGAAATAGCTTTACTTCCTGGAGGACTTAAGGCAGAAACCTGCTCTATAGGGGCATAAAACGAAATCCTGCCTACATGCTGATTTACAAATGTAGCCATGGTGACGAGCGCCCCTGACAAACAATCCGCCAATCACCCTGATGCCAGACCCCCATATATCACTTGAGACAATGAGCAGTCATTTGCGTAGTTTTGTTGCGTTTATTGCGGGATACAACTTGGTTGGGGTAAAGGAAGATATGGGATGCCCATAGCACTTAAGCCCCATACACACGGTAGGATTTTCCGATGGATTCTGTCCTATCTGACAATGTTGTCGGAAAATCAGACCGTGTGTAGGCACCATCGGACAGTTTCCATCAGATTGTCTGACGGACAAAGTCCTATCTCCTGCTGGATAGATTTTTTGACAACAAAGTCCGATCACACCAAATCCGATCGTGTGTAGCGAATTCCGACCGGACAAAGTGCTACGCATGCTCAGATCACATTACAAGACCAAAGCTATTGGCTACTAGCCTCTACGTAGTCCCGTCGTACGCAACAGACGTCACCACGTTCAGAATGATCGGATTTTCCGACAACTTTGTCCGACCGTGTGTACGCAAAACCAACATCAGACAAAGTATGATGGACATGATCCGACGGACCTGGTCCTCGGATAATCCGAGCGTGTGTATGGGGCTTTAGTGTATTGTCATCACATTGATAAGACATTGATTAGCAGCTTTAGCCTTGAAATGATGCACCTCTAACATTCACAGTCTATTTCCTCTGCATATCTCCTCTGCAGAATATTGCTCCTCCTCCTCTGCACTGACTCCTGCAGAATATCCCTCCTCTGAGTTCCTTTCTCCTTGTACAAATCCTCCACTGCAAAACTGTTAGATTACTATTGCTTCACCTCCATTGAAACAAGAAGGGATCACTCTGAATAACCCCTAGCTTGCAGACCATAACGGTGTTGCTTCAGCAAATCAATAAGCCAGAGGCATACAAAGCCTCTCCCCGATGGCTCAGTGAGTTTGGTAGCTACACAGTCTTTTGGAAGGTATTACCAGTGTGCTTTACCAGGCCAGAGATACTCGGTACCTCCCCCCCCCCTGACGGCCTGACACTTGGTAATTGGCGGACTACTGCTCCCAGCCAGTCCATAACTGCAAACGCTGCATTCCCCGGCCACAGCATTCTGCACTACTCTCAACAATTCTCCTTTTGCTTCTTTGTACACTGACCTTCTACAAAGGACAAACTCTGTGTTCCCCGGTCACAGAAATCTGCTCTTCTCTCAATCCTACTGCTGCTTCTACTTTACCGATCTTCTCCTGTGTACAAGTCCTGTGTTCCCCGGTCACAGCAGCTTGACACCAACTCCATGATGAAGATCTTTATCCAGGAATATTTCCTAGCAGCTCTTCCATCCCTCCTCCACGTTCGGCGCGCCCCCACGTGGGGCAGCCCTGCGGTCAGGGGCGGACTGACCATTCGGCCACTCGGGCACTGCCCGAGGGCCCCAGGCCACTAGGGGGCCCCATCAGGGTTGCCAGCCTCAGTAAAACCAGGGACAGTATGGAAAAATCTTTGTTTTTGTTATATCTGTCTCTGAAATGTCCCTTACTGACATCCTTTTGGTCTAAAAATCCCAAGATTATAGCTGCCCCACCTCTCCAGTACCTTCTCAGCCAAAATAAACATGTCTGTGTATAATATGTGTACATGTATGTGTATACTGTGTGATTGTATACTGTGTGTGTGTATACTGTGTGGCCCCATAATCTCTGATTGCCTGGGGGCCCCATATTCTCCCATGATTTGTCAGTCCGCCCCTGCCTGCGGTAGACTCCTAAAACTCCATTCTTTCTTCCTGCACCATCAGAACTCCCCCCTGGCAGCTTATATGGGACGCCTGCCCCCTGCCAATACCAAAGGGTTATTGGTCAGAGCTCCTCACATGAGCTGCCTGCCACTCAAACCTCAGGCCCAACCTCTCTTCCAGAACAATCTGCCTGAAAGCAGGGGAGGCGCCTCTGAGTCAGAGCACAGGTGGTCACACCCATCACTGTACCAAACACTCCCAAATCAAAACAACCAGGCCCCGCCTAAAGCACAGGCCTGGCTAAATTTTGCCTACACTGAAAGCTTTAAACCAAGAAAATCCCATTCTAGCACCTACCTAAAGGTAGAGGGTGCTACACACAAAAAAAAGAAACTAAACATAAGCTTTAAAAACAAGTCACCAATAGGAACTCAATATTTTTATATTTTATAGATTTAGATAATAGGGGTAACCAGTGCGCTCAACCAAAAACTATTAAATCAAATAAGGAGAAAAATGGAAAAGGAAAGCAGCCAACATATAAGTGATCTCAAACTTGTAAAGGTAAAATTGAATGAAGAGGGTATGTGGCGCTAACCCTTAATTATATTTTATAGATTACATTCTTCAAATTATAAACAAAACAGAAGAGAGAGGACGCCGCCAACTAAGTGTAGCTTTATTAGTAAATAAAAATGATAAACACAGTAATGCCTCCATTGCAAAGTACGGGAAAGCCAGCGTGTAAATAATACATCCTTCCTCAGTCCCAATCGAAGCGGACATTGAGCCCGGAGCCGAGTGGCAGAGTTCCCCCAGGGAATGCAATAGTGGATACCAGGTGGCAGTGGAAAGACCAAGGTGGAACGTAGAACAATGCGGTGAAGCGGCTGGGAGTTCCGGACTCGGCAAGTGATGTCAGGTGTGGGCTTGCTTATGCGTGTTAGGCAAGGGCCGTTTTTAAGGCAGGGCAAAAGGGGCAGCTGCCCTGGGCCCTGTCATTGTTGTGGGGCCCAAAGCAGCTGCCTCATACTTACCAACTATCCTGGTTTAAATTCCCTCATCCCTTGAGGTTTTAGTCCTGTGCTGTATCCCAATATCTCAGTGTGAAGTGCTGCTACTAATGCTGCCCAGCTCTGCCCTATTGTTGTGTACAGATGACTCATCTGCAGACCCTGTGTTTACATGTAAATTACCGGCATTCATATGTAAATAACGGAGGCATTGATATGTAAATAGTGGTGGCCGGCGGCATTGATATGTATATCAGTGATGTAAGTAACTGAGTTAAAATAAACTGAGTTACCTAACGCAGTTACTTTAGAGGGTAACGAGTAATCTAACTGATTACTTTTCCCCTCATGGTAAAGCAGTTCCCATTACTTGGGCTGAGTTACCTCAATTACATCTACCGCTACTAGATGGCAGTAGTGTAATTCCAGTGTCCTGCCAAAAAAGTTCCTCCGCCGGATAAGGACCCCCCTGTACTGCGCAGGTGCAGCGCTTGCGCAGTACGAAGGACTACGGAGCTTCCGAAAATTGCAACTCTACACCGCGCAGGCGCAGTTAACATGTAATTGTACGAGGCGATGCCGCACGCTCCCGATGCTCGTGCTACTCAGCAAGGGGCGTCTATCGCGTAACTAAGGGGCGGGTCTAGTATTACTGTAACCAAGGGGCGCATTTATTATTTTTATTGTTATATATGGAGCTCTGCCAATTAATTTAACATTCGCCCTCTTCTGTAGGCATCCGCCCCTTACACGATATAATAATAATAGACCGCCCCTTGCTTACACGCTATAACAGATCTGCCCCTTGGTTAGAGTAATAATAGAGCAGCCCCTTGGTTACACGCTATAACAGAACTGCCCCTTGGTTAGAGTAATAATAGAGCAGCCCCTTGGTTACACGATATATAACAATAATAATAAATGCGCCCCTTGGTTACAGTAATACTAGACCCGCCCCTTAGTTACACGTATAGAATATTAAAAAAAGTCAGTTACTTTGCTGCGTAACTAATTACTTTTCCAATGTAGTAACTGAGTTACTAACGCAATTACTTTTTGGGAGAAGTAATTTGTAACTAACTAATTACTTTTTTAAAGTAAGATGACCAACACTGATCATGCCCCCCTGAGGTCATATGCACAGTAATCTCTAGCAACCAATCAATAAGCAGAAATCATGTGCTGTAACCTCTAGCAACTAATCAGTGAGCCCTAATGTGTGCTGCAACCTCTAGGAACCAGTCAGTGAGCGGTAATGATACACTGTAACCTCTGGCAACCAATCGCAATAGCTGCCTGATCTGATTCAGTAAATTGATTTTGAGTCTAGCTGCTAGCTGCTATTTCTTGTATATCTCAGAGCAGGTGGAGAGCAAAACTGCATGGGGGGGGGGGGGGGGGGGGGGTCCAAGAAAAGTTTTGCCCAGGGTCCAATCAATATTAAAGACGGCCCTGGTTTTAGGGCTGTGCATGCCCATTTGAGGTGGCGCCCTCTCTTTTCTTTATTATGTGCACTAGAGTTACTCAAGCTTCTGGCTAAAGAGGAGTTGCAACCATCATCAAGTGCTACCATTATTTACCTGTTCCTTACAGACTTTTGACATTTGGGGGCATACACGCGTGATTTATTTGCACTCAATTTTTGCGACAACATTGATGTGTCTTCATATGCTCTGGATAGACTTGGTATAATGTGCGGCTTTCATTTACCGTCTGAACTGATCTGTACACGTTATGCTGGAATTTTCCCCCCCGAGCCTTAAGCCCAATGCTATATACTGACCAAAGGCCTTCTATACATATCTTTGACAGTTGTATAATCCAGGGACTTTTGGCTTTCTCGCTGAAAAATACATGAAGAGGCTTTGATGACTCTCGTGATTTTCTTCTTATGCTCTGCGCTTATCAATGAGATCATGGCTGTGGCTAAATTAACTGAACAGATTGGGATATCTCTTCAGATGGTAGCTGGGATCTGACAGATTAGGACCGTTGCCTTTATAAATAAGCTACTCTTGTCTCTCTGAAAACCTTGGCTCTTCTACAACGGGCAATTTTTGAGCCACAGAAAAGAAAAAAATGGATTCAAGAAATGTAATATGGTTTAAGTTGTAAAAGAGCATAGGCTGAGAACTTGCTGGCTTTTTGCTTAGTCGAGCACTGTTCTCCGATGAAGAAAAAAGAAAAAGGCACCCAAGAGGTGCTGGGACTTTAATATGAGTTTATTGACAGTAGAGAGAGGACAAAACATTTTGGAGGGCTCAGGTTCGGCCGCTCACAACAACATGCCTACCCTCCAATAGGTACCCAGAAGTTTACCGGAAAAAAAAGTGCACAAATACAAGAAGTTCCAGACCAAATAATAAAAGAGTCCAAATTCATGTACTACTGGTTTTCTCTCGGAAAAAAACAACAACGAGTTTCAACGTTTTTTTTTTTTTTTTTTTTTTTTACCCAAGAAAAGCATTGGTTGATTTTTGGGGTAAACTGCCAATAAATTTTAAAACAAAATTTGCACTCTTTTATTCTTTGGTCTCGGTGCTCCCCGGGATTCCCCGTGTGTACGGTGCTTTGGTGCTTCCTTTTGGTGCATCTGAGCACCAGATTGACAGGAGTGACTGCAGTGTCTGAGGCAGGAATTAAAGTACTGGAGGGAGGAGCCTGACTTCTCCAAAGGCAGGGCCTTAGTCCAATGAAGGGTCCTGTCTTTCATCTGTGGGAATAATGCTCCTTACATTGGTGATCAGTGATCAGTGAGAAGAATGTCCTTACATTGGTGATCAGTGAGAAGAATGTTCCTTACATTGTGATCAGAAGAATGTTCCTTACATTGGTGATCAGTGAGAAGAACGTCCCTTACATTGGTGATCAGTGAGAAGAATGTTCCTTACATTGGTGATCAGTGAGAAGAATGTTCCTTACATTGGTGATCAGTGGGAAGAATGTTCCTTACATTGGTGATCAGTGAGAAGAATGTCCTTACATTGGTGATCAGTGGAAGAATGTCCCTTACATTGGTGATCAGTGGGAAGAATGTCCCTTACATTGGTAATCAGTGAGAAGAATGTTCCTTACATTGGTGATCAGTGTACCCTTACATTGGTGATCAGTGAGAAGAATGTTCCTTACATTGGTGATCAGTGGGAAGAATGTCCTTACATTGGTGATCAGTGGGATGAATGTTCCTTACATTGGTGATCAGTGAGAAGAAAGCTCCTTACATTGGTGGTCCTTACATTGGTGATACATTGGTGATCAGTGAGAAGAATGTTCCTTACATTGGTGATCAGTGGGAAGGATGTTCCTTACATTGGTGATCAGTGGGAAGAATGTTCCTTACATTGGTGATCAGTGAGAAGAATGTTCCTTACATTGGTGATACATTGGTAATCAGTGAGAAGAATGTTCCTTACATTGGAGGTCAGTGGGAAGAATGTCCCTTACATTGGTAATCAGTGAGAAGAATGTTCCTTTACATTGGTGATCAGTGAGAAGAATGTTCCTTACATTGGTGATCAGTGAGAAGAATGTTCCTTACATTGGTGATCAGTGGAAGAATGTTCCTTACATTGGTGGAAGAATGTTCCTTACATTGGTGATCAGAGGGAAGAATGTTCCTTACATTGGTGATCAGTGAGAAGAATGTTCCTTACCTTGATCAGTGGGAAGAATGTTCCTTACATTGGAGGTCAGTGGGAAGAATGTCCCTTACATTGGTGATCAGTGAGAAGAATGTTCCTTACATTGGTGATCAGTGAGAAGAATGTTCCCTTACATTGGTGATCAGTGGGAAGAATGTTCCTTACATTGGTGATCAGTGGGAAGAATATTCCTTACATTGGTGATCAGTGAGAAAAAATGTTCCTTACATTGGTGATCAGTGGGAAGAATGTTCCTTACATTGGTGATCAGTGGGAAGAATGTCCCTTACATTGGTGATCAGTGGGAAGAATGTCCCTTACATTGGTGATCAGTGGGAAGAATGTTCCTTACATTGGTGATCAGTGGGAAGAATGTTCCTTACATTGGTGATCAGTGAGAAGAATGTTCCTTACATTGGTGATCAGTGGGAAGAATGTTCCTTACATTGGTGATCAGTGGGAAGAATGTCCCTTACATTGGTGATCAGTTAGAAGAATGTTCCTTACATTGGTGATCAGTGAGAAGAATGTTCCTTACATTGGTGATCAGTGGGAAGAATGTTCCTTACATTGGTGATCAATGAGAAGAATGTCCCTTACATTGGTGATCAGTGAGAAGAATGTTCCTTACATTGGTGATCAGTGGGAAGAATGTTCCTTACATTGGTGATAAGTGAGAAGAATGTCCCTTACATTGGTGATCAGTGGCAAGAATGTCCCTTACATTGGTGATCAGTGGGAAGAATGTCCCTTACATTGGTGATCAGTGAGAAGAATGTTCCTTACATTGGTGATCAGTGAGAAGAATGTTCCTTACATTGGTGATCAGTGAGAAGAATGTTCCTTACATTGGTGATCAGTGAGAAGAATGTTCCTTACATTGGTGATCAGTGGGAAGAATGCTTTTTAAATCTGTGGGCTGTGGGAAGAATTCTCCTTTTTTTGGTGATCAGTGAGAAGAATGTTCCTTACATCAGTGGCCAGTGGGAAAAATGTTCCTAACATTGGTGGTTAGTGGGCAGAATGTCTCTTATATTGGTTGGAAAAATGCCCCCTTACATTAGTCTCAAGTCAGAAGCATGCCCTCCTTATATTGGTGGTCAGTGGGAAGGATTTCCTCATTATATTGGTGGTCAGTGGGAAGGATTTCCTCTTTATATTGGTGGTCAGTGGGAAGAATGTCCTTCTTACATTGGTGGTCAGTGGGAAAAATGTCCTCCTGCTTTTAAAAATGGTGATCATTGGAAAGAGCTGTTGTTCCAATGGTGGTCATTAAGAAGAAAACCCCTTAGAAGATCTTTGGTGGTATTTGTTTATTATCTGCTCCTTGCTCAAGGAGACCTCAACAACCTCCAGAGGAACCCTAGTGGAGAACGGCTAAACTAACAGTAAGTGAAAGCGCGGTTAAAGTGGGTTAGAACCACTAACCTATGCTGGTGTTGTGACCATTATACACAATACATTGACAATGCCGTAGCTACTTTGCATTGCGGATCAATATTAGGAGCTGAGGTTCATGAGTTTATCGGCTCAAATGTGCCTTACTTTAAAAGTGATGTGATTACTAAGAATAGTTTGGGTGGGCAGAAGGAGAGTGACTCATTTCGGTTTGTCGAATTCCCCCCCCCCCCCCCAGTCACGTTATTGATTTATAACTGGAAAGGTTAAACTGCTCTCTAAGCATTTCGAAAAACAAAATACAAGAACCGTGACTTGACTATTGCAATAATAAAGTACGTTTGGATTTCTACGATTCCTTTGTTATCGCCGTAAATGAGTTTTTGTGTTTGAGTTCTTCAGTTCGACTACTTGAGCAGTTTTTGCTGAACGTATCTAGATAATCCAAAGCTGAACTCCCGTCAGGTATAAAAGATGATCATAATTACAGCTAAGTATTGGTCAAAAAAGTGTATCCAAACCAATGAACACAAATTTGATCCATTGTTGCCTACCAGTCCGAAGGAATTTACCCCCCCCCTTTATTTTCACATGGGGAACCCTCCATTAACACCCTTCCCATCCCGGAGAAAGGCGCATTGGGCAGCCCATTCAAAATTCCCTTGAACTTGCTTGGATAATAATCGCAGAGTAACTATTATATCAACATATCCACAATGCTACATGTAGAAAACCATCTTTTTCACCTCGGAAAAACCCAGAAGAAATGTTCGCGTGGGTCTTTGATATGTACAACACCGATGTGTCATCTAACTTAAAGACGTCTCCACAGGTAGCTTTCTTGTTGAAGAGTCCTGGATCCGTGATTGACGTAAAAAAAAAAAAAAGAGCTTACTTGGATTTTTCTTTCTAGTGGCAAAAGCAGAAATCCTGAGACAATGGAAAACAAAATACCCGTCAACGAAGTAGGAATGGATGTGAGGACTTAAGGAAATAACCGTAAAACCGCTACCCCCCAATATACACCTGGCGGCTTAGCTCCTTTTCTAGCTACTGAGCTACTAACCAGGCCTTAAGGGTTACTCGCCACCAGTTGCCTCACCCAACTCCTACCCTGCCCCGCCCCTAATTCCACCCCTAAACACGCCCTCATAAATTCATCTCATGAAATGACACTTAAATGTTTTATGCAGAATTAAGTTACAAAAATAAATATTAACAACAATTTTATCAGTGCCGATCAGTGCAGCCTCACATGTGTCCATCAATGCAGCCTACCTGTGTCCATCAATGGCGCTTCACCTGTGCCCAACAATGCAGCCTACCTGTGTCTATCAATGGCGCTTCAACTGTGCCCAACAATGCCGCCTACCTGTGTCTATCAATGGCTCTTCAACTGTGCCCAACAATGCAGCCTACCTGTGTCTATCAATGGTGCTTCACCTGTGCCCAACAATGCAGCCTACCTGTGTCCATCAATGGGGCTTCAACTGTGCCCAACAATGCAGCCTACCTATGTCCATCAATGGCGCTTCACCTGTGCCCAACAATGCAGCCTACCTGTGTCCATCAATGGGGCTTCACCTGTGCCCAACAATGCAGCCTACCTATATCCATCAATGGTGCTTCACCTGTGCCCAACAATGCAGCCTACCTGTGTCCATCAATGGCGCTTCACCTATGCCCAACAATGCAGTCTACTTGTGTCCATCAATGGCGCTCCACCTGTGCCCAACAATGCAGCCTACCTGTGTCCATCAATCGCGCTTCACCTGTGCCCAACAATGCAGCCTACCTGTGTCCATCAATGGCACTTCACCTGTGCCCAACAAAGCAGCCTACCTGTGTCCATCAATGGGCTTCACCTGTGCCCAACAATGCAGCCTACCCGTGCCCATCAATGGCGTTTCACCTGTGCCCAACAATGCAGCTTACCTGTGTCCATCAATGGCGCTTCACCTTTGCCCAACAATGCAGCCTACCTATATCCATTATGAGCGCTTCACCTGTGCCCAACAATGCAGCCTACCTGGGTCCATCAATGGCGCTTAACCTGTGTCCAACAATGCAGCCTACCTGTGTCCATCAATGGCGCTTCACCTGTGCCCAACAATGCAGCCTACCTGTGTCCATCAATGAGGCTTCACCTGTGCCCAACAATGCAGCCTACCTGTGTCCATCAATGGCGCTTCACCTGTGCCCAACAATGCAGCCTACCTGGGTCCGTCAATGGCGCTTCACCTGTGCCCAACAATGCAGCCTACCTGGGTCCATCAATGGCTCTTCACCTGTGCCCAACAATGCAGCCTACCTGTGTCCGTCAATGACACTTCACCTGTGCCCAACAATGCAGCCTACCTATGTGCGTCAATGGCGCTTCACCTGTTCTTAACAATGCAGCCTACCTGTGTCCGTAAATGGCGCTTCACCTGTGCCCAACAATGCAGCCTACCTGTGTCCATCAATGGCGCTTCACCTTTGCCCAACAATGCAGCCTACCTGTGTCCATCAATGGGGCTTCACCTGTGCCCAACAATGCAGCCTACCTGTGTCCATCAATGGCGCTTCACCTGTGCCCAACAATGCAGCCTACCTGTGTCCATCAATGGGGCTTCACCTGTGCCCAACAATGCCGCCTACCTGTGTCCATCAATGGCGATTCACCTGTGCCCAACAATGCAGCCTACCTGTATCCGTCAATGGCGCTTCACCTGTGCCCAACAATGCAGCCTACCTGTCCCGACTGCTGAAAAACATCCCCACAGCATGATGCTGCCACCACCATGTTTCACTGTGAGGATGGTGTTCTTTGCGTGATGTGGTGTGATAGGTTTGCGCCAGACATAGCTTTTTCTTTGATGGCCAAAAAGTTCAATTTTAGTCTCATCAGACCAGATCACCTTCCTCCATACATCAGACCAGATCACTTTCCTCCATACATCAGACCAGATCACCTTCCTCCATACATCAGAGCAGAGCACCTTCCTCCATACATCAGACCAGAGCACCTTCCTCCATCCATCAGAGCAGAGCACCTTCCTCCATACATCAGACCAGAGCACCTTCCTCCATCCATCAGAGCACCTTCCTCCATACATCAGACCAGAGCACCTTCCTCCATCCATCAGAGCAGAGCACCTTCCTCCATACATCAGACCAGAGCACCTTCCTCCATCCATCAGAGCAGAGCACCTTCCTCCATACATCAGACCAGAGCACCTTCCTCCATACATCAGACCAGAGCACCCTCCTCCATACATCAGACCATATCACCTTCCTCCATACATCAGACCAGAGCACCTTCCTCCATACATCAGACCAGAGCACCTTCCTCCATACATTTTGGGAGTCTCCCACATGCCTTTTCCCAAATTCAAAATGTGCCATTTTGTTTTTTTTCGCTGAAAGTAATGGCTTTCTTCTGGCCACTCTGCCATAAAGCCCAACTCTACCGAGCGTACATCTTATTGTGGTCCTATGTACAGATACTCCAGTCTCTGCTGTGGAACTCTGCAGCTCCTCCAGGGTTACCTTAGGTCTCTGTGCTGCCTCTCTGATTAATGCCCTCCTTTCCCGCTCCGTGAGTTTTGGTGTGCGGCCATCTCTTGGCAGGTTTGCTGTTGTGCCATGTTCTTTCCATTTGGTGATGATAGATTTGATGGTGCTCTTAGGCATCATCAAAGATTTGGATACTTTTTTATAACCTAACCCTGACTTGTACTTCTCAACAACATTGTCCCTTACTTGTTTGGAGAGTTCCTTGGTCTTCATGGCAGTGTTTGGTTAGTGGTGCCTCTTGCTTAGGTGTTGCAGCCTCTGGGGCCTTTCACAAAGGTGTGTCTATGTAATGATAGATCATGTGACACTTAGATTGCACACAGGTGGACATCATTTCACTAATTATGTCACTTCTGAAGGTAATTGGTTCCACCAGAGCTTTTTATGGGCTTCATAACAAAGGGGGGTGAATACATACGCACTTGCCAATTATCAGTGTTTTATTTCTGAAAAATAGTTGTATGTATATATTTTTATTATTTTACTTCACCAACTTAGACTATTGTGTTCTGATCCATCACATATAATTCAGATAAAAAAAAAAAAAAAATTGAACTAAAGGCTGTAATGTAACAAAATAGGTAAAAAGCCAAGGGGGTGAATACTTTTGCAAGGCACTGTATTCTGGTCTGTATTGATGAAAAATGTATAATAAAGAAATATAATAAAAAAATAAATTAAAAAAAAGTGCTAGAAAATGTAAATAACAGAAAAAAAAGGAATAATACAGAAAAAAAAACAACAAAAAAAAGACACAATAGGCACAAAAGTATTCCTAGCCTTTATTCTTCTTTAATTAAATTCTGACTACATCTTATGTTACCAAACCATTGTCGTTGAGTTTTCTACTTTATAGTAAACATTTTCCGTATTGAACAATGCAGAGAAGAGTGAATGAAAAGGGTGAGCGTCCTTCGCTTACTGCAATTACAACTCCTTCTAAGCGCCCCCCTCCCCCCCATAGTGAGTGACCCGCTGATCCACTTTCATTCAACGTTTCCCGCAGTTGCCTCATCTGTTCCATGTGCTCAAATATAAACCGGTTTGCTCTTCCTTTTGTTCGATGAAACCCGTGCAGAACAGCACGTAATGGCTTTAAGAGTATAAAAACCCTACACCCTACCCAACCCTACACAACGAGTTTCTCCTATCTACTCCTACTTGGTCTGTTAAATACACCATTCAACTTGTTTTCTTATATCTGTTTACTAAATGCAAAAAAAAAAAAAAAAAATCAGTTTGATCCTGCCAGAAACCCAATGAGCTTGTAACTTCCTATAGTGGGCAGACAACATAGTGCCTCTGCTGAACTGAAATTCCAAGCAGTGCGGTCAGCTATGCCCAGTTTCCCTCTGTGAACTACAGAATACCTCCTGCTATGTTTTATCAAAGATTTGTGATGAGCGTTGAGGAGCACCCGGTGTCAAAGTTCATAACACTTCTAGACTTTCAGTCCAAATTTTTTTTTTTTGACAAAGTGTTACAAGAGCAGTGAAGTGGCTTTGGCAGCGAAACGCGTAAAACCCATCAGTGGCCCTTATCTCCTCCCTGTTTGTGAAGAATGTATTTGTTTACAGCAGGATATATGGTCCGTTTTGGGACAGAGAAGTTGGTTATCTTGAGTTACAATTTGTCAGAAACCATGAAATCAGAGACAGAAGTACAGTTAATCACACTTGTTTAACAATAAAAGTAAAAAGAACAAACGTAGTCAAAACATAGCCAGAGTTCAGTAACCGGAACGGATAGTCAGCCAAGCCAGAAGTCTGGTATCAATGTAGTGGAACAGCAAGCAGGATCTGGGCCCAGAAGGGAAGTCAGCAAAGCAAGTCTTTAAACAGGAACACAGGAGATCGTTTCTGTGATGTTGACCAAGGCAAAGGCAGAGATTCTCTGGACTGGACTGCTTAAGAAGGCAGGACTGACGAGCAGGATATCAGCAACAGCTGAGTAACTATGGAGAGAGAGGAGCCGGCAATTAGCTGACAGCTGAGCGGCCAGCTTAGAGAAGGAAGGGCTGAGCCCAGCCCTGACACAATTGTAATAAGTCTGGATATTTGTTTTGGGTACACCTACAGTATCTCACAAAATAAGTACACCCCTCATGTTTTTGTAAATATTTTCTTCTATCTTTTCATGTGACAACACTGAAGAAATGCCACTTTGCTACAATGTAATGTAGTGAGTGTTCAGCTTGTATAACAGTGTAAATTTGCTGTCCCCTCAAAATAACTCAACACACATGTCTAAACCGCTGGCAACAAAAGTGAGTACACCCCTAAGTGAAAATGTCCAAATTGGGCCCAATTAGCCATTTTCCCTCCCCGGTGTCATGTGGCTCGTTAGGTCTAAGTGTGAATGGGGAGCAGGTGTGTTAAATTTGGTGTTATCGCTCTCACTCCTTCATACTGGTCACTGGAAGTTCCACATGGCACCAAATGGCAAAAGAACTCTCTGAGGATCTGAAAAAAAAGAATTGTTGCTCTACATAAAGATGGCCTAGGCTATAAGAAGATTGCCAAGACCCTGAAACTGAGCTGCAGCACGGTGGCCAAGACCATACAGCGGTATAACAGGACAGGTTTCACTCAGAACAGGCCTCGCCATGGTCCACCAAAGAAGTTGCGGTCACGTGCTCAGCGTCATATCCAGAGGTTGCCTTTGGGAAATAGACGTATGAGTGCTGCCAGCATTGCTGCAGAGGTTGAGGGGGTGGGGGGTCTGCCTGTCAGTGCTCAGACCATACGCCACACACTGCATCAAATTGGTCTGCATGGCTGTCATCCCAGAAGGAAGCCTCTTCTAAAGATGCAAGAAAGCCCGCAAACAGTTTTCTGAAGACAAGCAGACTAAGGACATGGATTATTGGAACCACGTCCTGTGGTCTGATGAGACCAAGATAAACTTATTTGGTTCAGATGGTGACAAGCGTGTGTGGGGGCAAACAGAAGGTGTAGGAGTACAAGGTCTCTAACATCCACCAGCTCCGTGATGTTGCCATGGAGGAGGGGAAGAGGACTCCAGTGACAACCTGTGAAGCTCTGGTGACCTCCATGCCCAAGAGGGTTAAGGCAGTGCTGGAGAATAATGGCGACCACACAAAATATTGACACTTTGGGCCCAATTTGGTCATTTTTCACTTAGGGGTGTACTGACTTTTGTTGCCAGCAGTTTAGACATTAATGGCTGTGTGTTGAGTTATTTTGAGGGGACAGCAAATTTACACTGTTATACAAGCTGTACACTCACTACTTTACATTGTAGACAAGTGTCATTTCTTCAGTGTTGTCACATGAAAAGATAAAAGAAAAGATTTACAAAAATGTGAGGGGTGTACTTACTTTTGTGAGATACTGTATATTAATGATAATCGTAATCCTTTCCCTTTTTTTAACCACTTGCCTGCCGCCTAATTTTGAATATATATCATTAGTTTGACGTTAAATACCAGGGTTATGGCTGAAGCTAGCTGCCATAACCCCAGTATCTTTTTCTTCGTTAGGCGGGCTGCTTTTCGATAAAAGTGATCCCAACAGCAGATTTGCCACCGGATCACTTTTATAGGCGCCAGAAGCGGTGCTCCCCCCGCGCTGCTTCCCGATCGTTTCCGAGCTTACCGGAGCCGTAGGTAAGCCTGGAACCGATCCAATGTGGCCGATGGCTAGGCAGGAAGTCAAGTGAGGGCAAGATAGCCCCCACTCGGCTCTATGCCCTTGGAGGACCAAAGCAACCGCCAACGGAAGGGGGGAAGCAGAGGTGGCTCTCCCTGGCATGCGGGAGTGGGTGCCAAAAGGGTTAGTTTTGCCGCTACAGCTAGAAGGGAGGATTTTGGGTGGGGTGGAGGATTTGTGCTGGGAGGGGGAACGTAGGTGGATTTGTGCTTGGAGGAAAAATTTGAGGGGGTGGGGGGGATCGGAGAGGACTTGTACTGGGAGGTGTGAATTTTTGGGGGAAGGATTTATACTAGGATGGACGAATAAGGGGGGTTTTGAGTTTGGACGAGGGATTGGGAATGGACAAAGGTTTATGCTGGAGGTGGAATTGTGCTGGGAGTAGGTTTTGCATTTTTGCTTGGGGAGAATTTTGGCTTGCAGAGGGAATTTAGGGGGGTAAATGTGTAGATCAGTGCAGACTATTTTTGGAAAGTAGCGAGGGAATTTTTTGATGAGACATGGGGAGATTGTCATCTTAACCTTGGGCTCTAGAAGACCTGATCCTGACCTTGCATCAGGGGACCTCATGTGCGCTAGACAGATAAAGTAGAGGTAAGTTTTGCTGACTTTAGTTCCACTTCAGGCCCTGATGAAGGAGGCTTCTTTGTAACCCCTGAACATGTTAGTTTCTGTTAACCAAACCCATAAATAAATACAGTCGGGCAATAATTCCATTAGTTGGTGCTCTCTTTACTACTACTTCAATGGCATGACCACACCAACCTAGATAAGGGCTCTGTGTAACTAAAGAACAGACCATCTAATTACCCGTGCAAATGCTATCCATCCAATTTGAGATTTTGGAGATCTAGACCACCAAGCTCTTACTATTCTATTCAATGCCAATTAAAAAAAAAGATTGATCCTATTGACAAAAGCTATTTCATAGTTCGTAGTGCCAACGCATTCTCATATTGGTTCACACTGCAGTTTTTCTAGCCTCGCTATGCTCTTTCATTTTAATTTGTTTTCCTTGCCGTCACGTCTATACCTAGAGGATGATTCGTGTAGAATCCATTAACCTCTGGTCCTTGTAAAGGAACATGAGCAGGCATATTCAAAGCCATGTAATTAGCTGTGATGGCGTGCGGGGAGCAATACGTTCTAGCAACCATTCAGATTTTAGTTTGCCGATATCAGCTTGGTGAAATTATGAATTACGATTGGCTGCTTGGGGCAAGTTTACTCTTTACATTGGCCTTTCCTTTTACTGATAAGGCCTGTTAGATTTGCATCCTTAGTGTGTTTAATGTTAAAAAATGCCTTTTAGCATGTGCATGTCAGCCCAGGAAAAATCCTCCCACCTCCCCCCCCCCCCCCCCCCCCCCCCCCCCCCGGTGCAGCCGGAGCACCAGTAAGCTCATTACACTTGGCCTCCATATTTATACCTGGCATTTCAGCCCGCCAACGCCGGCCACCGGGACCGCGGGATGCAAAGCGCAAATTGAATTGGCTGCAGATCCGGAGCTCAGCTGGGGGAAAACACGGGACATGTCTCCAACAGAATGAGAGTTCCAGCATCTCCATCCGGGGTCCAAGCAACTCGACTCCCATCGGATCGGGGAGGACCGGGGCGAGCAAGGAGATTTTAATCACAATTTATTATGTGCAGAAACATTGCAGCGTTGTATATTGTATTTTTATAGATTTAATTTATTCATCGAAATTCCATTCGTTCTGTGAGAATCGTTTATTCCCCCGGATATATTCTCTGCAGTTTGAATGTGTGAATGCAGAAAGTACCACATTAGGGCCACTAGATGGCACTCCGGAGCATACTTATTGCCTAGGTTAGTCAGCGACATCTAGTGGCCATAACGTGTTTTTTTTTTCCTCAGTAGGAGACGTAAAAGTGTTGAATTTTTTTAGAAGAACATGATGTCAGGGCTGGGCTCAGCCCTTCCTTCTCAGAGCTGGCCACTCAGCTGTCAGCTAATTGCCAGCTCCTATCTCTCTCCACAGTTACTCACCTGTTGATGATATCCTGCTCGTCAGTCCTGCCTACTTAAGCTGTCCAGTCCAGAGGAGCTCTACCTTCTCCAGGTCGCCGGCTGGTAGATGCCTTTAGTTTATTTATACAGCACTTTTCTTCCTGGGACTCAAAGCTCCTTTATCTGCTGTTGGGGCACATGGTTCCATAGTTACATTGTCCTGTCCCACTTATATGTATTGAATTGTATCATGTTATGACATCTAGTGGCGGTTTTGGGCCACTGCAACTCGTTTACTGTGTGATTTTGGTTTATCCCTTTGCCCCCCCCCCCCCGATGTTTAGTATCAGTTAGTTCAGTCCAAGCTAGGCCCTGAATTGTATCATGTTCTGACATCTAGTGGTGGTTTTGGGCCACTACAACTTGTTTACTGTGTGATTTTGGTTTATCCCTTTGTCCCCCCCCCCCCCCCCATGTTTAGTATCAGTTAGTTCAGTCCAAGCTAGGCCCTGAATTGTATCATGTTCTGACATCTAGTGATGGTTTTGGGCCACTACAACTTGTTTACTGTGTGATTTTGGTTTATCCCTTTGCCCCCCCCCCCCGATGTTTAGTATCAGTTAGTTCAGTCCAAGCTAGACCCTGAATTGTATCATGTTCTGACATCTAGTGGCGGTTTTGGGCCACTACAACTCGTTTACTGTGTGATTTTGGTTTATCCCTTTGTCCCCCCCCCCCATGTTTAGTATCAGTTAGTTCAATCCAAGCTAGGCCCTGAATTGTATCATGTTCTGACATCTAGTGGCGGTTTTGGGCCACTACAACTCGTTTACTGTGTGATTTTGGTTTATCCCTTTGTCCCCCCCCCCCCCCCCATGTTTAGTATCAGTTAGTTCAGTCCAAGCTAGGCCCTCCCTGACGCAACGGAGGGCGGCAGGGGGGCGTCCCCTCTCGTCGCCTGTAAGAACGATCAAGTGGCTGAAATGCCACTATGATTGTGGGTGCATGGTTTGCGCCCCCCCCCCCCCCAAAAAAAAATATATATACCACCAGCGGCCATTAAATTTAATAGTTCTATTTGTGTTTAGTAAATACACCCCAATTAATTTCCTAAGCCCCTACTCTGTAAAGGAATAACGCTGACTGAGGGAACATGAAAGAATCAAGGAGGGCCTAGCTTAGACTGAACTAACTGATACTAAGCATGAGGGGGGGGGGGGGGGGACAAAGGGATAAACCAAAATCACACAGTAAACGAGTTGTAGTGGCCCAAAACCACCACTAGATGTCAGAACATGATACAATTCAGGGCCTAGCTTAGACTGAACTAACTGATACTAAACATGAGGTGGGGGGAGGGATATGTTTTTTTTACATGTAGGAGCGAAGTGCCACAATAGGTCTGGGCTGGAAGCGGTTAAATAGATTATATGTGAGCAGTTTATAAAAAAAAACAAAAAAAACGCGATTGAAAAATCTCTGTGCAAATACCATGCAACGTAAAAAGTTGCAACGACTGCCATTTTATTCTCTAGTGTCTCTGCTAAAATATATATATATATAATATTTTGCGGGTTCTGAGAAATTTTCTAGAAAAAAAAAATTATGTTTTTTTTTTTTTTTTTACATTTTTTTAATAGGCCTGGGCTGGAAGTAGTTAAATAGATTATATGTGAGCAGCTTATTTAAAAAAAATGGGATTGAAAAATCGCTGTGCAAATACCGTGCAACGTAAAACGTTACTACGACCGCCATTTTATTCCCTAGGCTCTAAAAAAAAAAAAAAAAAAAAATAGAGATAATATTTTTCGGGTTCTGAGAAATTTTCTAGAAAAAAAATTATTATTATTATTTTTTTTTTTTACATGTAGGAGCGAAGTGCCAGAATAGGCCTGGGCTGGAAGCGGTTAAATAGATTATATGTCCGGCGCGTTTATAAGGTATGCGAGCAGCTTGAGTGGCTTTTATCCCTCCATAAGGACACAATAGGAATATATTTTATCATCAGAGAGACGGGGCCACAGCCTCCTTGTCTAAAATCCAGACACAGCATGAAGGATAGGGCCCCTTCTGAATGTCATAGACAAACATCAATACTAACATTTAACATTCTAAAACAGAACAATTTATTATGATGATCAAATCAATGGATAACTATTATCAAGAAAAATTGATTTAAAAAAAATAAAAAATACGTCAAGCTACGGACCAAAAAAATAAATGGTTTATATTATACTGTGTCCTGAATGGAACTGGACCTTTCAGTGTAAAGAAATTTCCCAAAAATATGATTTTGAGGACCATTCGCACCGGTAAGATTCCTTCCTTTGAATGGACTGGCACCAGAACACACCGGGGGGACAATTTATTTTAAAAAATTTTTATAAATTGCCATGAGAATGCATGAACTTATCGTCGTAATCTGTCTAATATGTTTTATTTCATCACGATCATCAGCTCCATCTAGTGGCCGTAACGTGATATTTTCCTGACTGAGGTATTTCAGAAAAAAATACCGCTTTGTGGCCACTAGATGGAGTTGAATAGAAAATAAATAGATAAATAAATAGAAAACAAAAATATTAGGCAGATTACGGCAACTGTGTGAGAATGCTCCAAGCATTTTTTTTTTTCATAAATAGACCGTTAAGAAAAATGGGCTTGCAGCATTTTTTTTTTTTTTTTTTTTTTTTTTTTGCAACATAGCCCACCATAAGTGTGCTACCCCCTTTGTTATGGTGTTAAGTGCATTGCCAAGGAACATTGGGGTACCCTTAAGAATGAACAGCGCTGTTAACATATGCGATAATGCACTGCACCATTGTGATTGGGCCCTAAAAAGAAATGAATATTTCTAAACCTTGAAGGGCCATCATCAGGACAAATATTGTATTCTGGCGAGCAAGGCTTGAGCAGTTGCAGCAACAATTTATAAAAAAATAAAATAAAAAAAGGCAGGTAAAAAAGTGAACATCATGAGCATTATAGGTTGCCCCACCTCTCCATCTCATCCAATCAGATAATTTAAAAAAAAAAAAAAAAAAAAAAAAGCCAGGTAAAAAAAAAATTAAAAAAAATGAAGTGACCATCATGAGCATTATAGGTTGCCCCACCGCTCTGCCTCATCCAATCAGATAATTTCAAAAAAAAATAAAACAAAAAAGCCAGGTAAAAAAAATGAAGTGACCATCATGAGCATTATAAGTTGCCCCACCTCTCTGCCTCATCCAATCAGGGAATTTCAAAAAAAAATAAAACAAAAAAGCCAGGTAAAAAAAATAAAAAAATGAAGTGACCATCATGAGCATTATAAGTTGCCCCACCTCTCTGCCTCATCCAATCAGATAATTTCTAAAAAAAAGCCAGGTAAAAAAATAAAATAAATGAAGTGACCATCATGAGCATTATAGGTTGCCCCACCTCTCTGCCTCATCCAATCAGAGAATTTCTAAAAAAAAAAAAAAGCCAGGTAAAAAAATTTTATAAATGAAGTGACCATCATGAGCATTATAGGTTGCCCCACCTCTCTGCCTCATCCAATCAGAGAATTTCTAAAAAAAAATTAAAATAAAAAAAGCCAGGTAAAAAAATAAATAAAGAAAAAAGCAATGACTAAGGCTTCAGCTGAATCACATTCACATATTACTGCTGTATCCTGCCATGTAGCTAATAAAGAATTGTTGCAATGGATGTTACCAAGTAGCCGGCCTCAGAGGCTTTTAGTGTTGCATGATGGAGTAATTGTCAGTCAAACTATCACAACGCTAAAAACTGAAAAGTGGCCTTGGAATGAAGGGGGGATTACAGGTTGGCACTCAAGTGGTTAAGCTGCCCCCCTGCAAAAATGCTGCTTTTCTGGTCCAGGTGTTCGAGGCAAATACATTGGAAGATTGGAGGACAAGCGCACCAAAGATACGCGGTAATAACAAATACTAGAATTGTACGTAAAACGACTCTTGGGATGAATTCCAGGTGTTGTGACCCTTTGAAGGGGGAGACGCTCCTTTACTTTAGAGCAATCTATTTAAAAAAACGCGTCGTCTTCTGTATGTGAAATCAGATTTGTTGTATGGGAACTTGAACGCTCAGCAGCTCGGCGTACATGGCGGGAGATTCAGCGCCAACCACCAGCTGTTTTGTACCATGTGGGATCTTTGTCGCGGCTCATACCTGCTGCTCGCCGATTCCTCCATTTCCTTTCTATCTAATTGGATTTAAACTAGAGCTGATAAAAAAAAAAAATAGTTTCTGTATATCTCGTATCATCTCTCAAGTAACTGCGAGCAGCAGTCGGTAAAATGCCATGATACGAAGGACGCGCATTTCAGGAATTTGCGTTTGGGAAATGATCCAGACGCTTCCGAAAAATGGCAAAAACAAAATTTGCAAGAATATAAAAATATTGCGGAAGTTAAAGTATAGCTAAAGCCCAAACTATTTTTTCAGTAGGGGCTTCAGTCCAACCTCAGTCCCCAAGTCCCTCCAGCAGACTACGATCTCAAGAATACCTTTGTGTTTAATGTCCCTTTAAATGGTTTGTTCGGGCCAAGCTGGCCCAAACTAACTATTTACTTGTTGGGCACACTGTATTAACTGTTACTTAGCTACATGCAGTATATAGCTCTGTGTTCCAGCAGCACGACAGGAACTTCCCGTCCCACTCCCAGAAAAAAACTGAGTCAGGCTGATCATTGCTCATCCCTTTTATGGGAAGCTTTGTATTCCATGAATAAATATAAAGCTTCTTCTGATTGGCTCAGGTGGAGATTATGACATCATCCAGCCACCTCTCAGCCAGTCAGAGGAAGCTTTGTACTGATAAGCACTGTCAAAATTCCTGGGCCCTGATGAAAGGGGGAGTCTAGCTCCTGAAACACGTTGATTTTTTTTTTCTGTATTGTGACATCATCATCTGCCCGCCTCTTTGCCTCAGCCAGTCACAGGAAGCGTTTTACTGATAAGCACTGTCAAAATTCCTGGGCCCTGATGAAAGGGGGAGTCTAGCTCCTGAAACACGTTGATTTTTTTTTCTTTATTGTGACATCCTCTGCCCGCCTCTCTGTCTCAGCCAGTCACAGGAAGCTTTTTACTGATAAGCACTGTCAAAATTCCTGGGCCCTGATGAAAGGGGGAGTCTAGCTCCTGAAACACGTTGATTTTTTTTTCTTTATTGTGACATCCTCTGCCCGCCTCTCTGTCTCAGCCAGTCACAAAAAGGTTTGTACTGATAAGCACTGTCAAAATTCCTGAGCCCTGATGAAGGGGGAGTCTGGCACCAGAAACAAATTGCTTTTTTTATTTTATTTTTATTGTGAGATCATCGGCCCGCCTCTCTGCCTCAGCCAGGCACAGGAAGGTTTGTACTGATAAGCACTGTCAAAATTCCTGAGCCCTGATGAAGGGGGAGTCTAGCTCCTGAAACACGTAGATTTTTTTTATTGTGACATTATCTGCCCGCCTCTCTGCCTCAGCCAGTCACAGGAAGCTTTGTATTGGTAAGCACTGTCAAAATTCCTGAGCCCTGATGAAGGGGGAGTCTGGCACCAGAAACACATTGCTTTTTTCTTTTTTTTATTGTGAGATCATCTGCCCGACTCTCTGCCTCAGCCTAGAGTTCCTTAGAGTTGGAGGAAGCTTTTTTTCCTCAGTTAGGGAAAGCTTTATATATTGATAAGCACAATCAAAATTCCTGAGCCCTGATGAAGGGGGAGTCTAGCTCCTGAAACACGTAGATTTTTTTTTTATTGTGACATTATCTGCCCGCCTCTCTGCCTCAGCCAGTCACAGGAAGCTTTGTATTGATAAGCACTGTCAAAATTCCTGAGCCCTGATGAAGGGGGAGTCCGGCACAAGAAACACATTGCTTATTCTCTTTTTTTTATTGTGAGATCATCTGCCCGACTCTCTGCCTCAGCCTAAAGTTCCTTAGAGTTGGAGGAAGCTTTTTTTCCTCAGTTAGGGGAAGCTTTTATATTGATAAGCACAATCAAAATTCCTGGGACCTGATGAAGGGGGAGTCTAACTCCTGAAACACGTTGATTTTATTTATTTTTATTGTGACATCACATGCCACCTCTATGCCGCAGCCAGTCACAGGAAACTTTGTATTGATAAGCACTGTCAAAATTCCTGAGCCCTGATGAAGGGGGAGTCTGACACCAGAAACACATTGCTTTTTTTCTTTTTTTTTATTGTGAGATCATCTGCCCGCCTCTCTACCTCAGCCTAGAGTTCCTTAGAGTTGGAGTAAGCCTTATTTCTCAGTTAGGGGAAGCGTTATATATTGATAAGCACAATCAAAATTCCTGAGCCCTGATGAAGGGGGAGTCTAGCTCCTGAAACACGTTGATTTTTTTTATTGTGACATTATCTGCCCGCCTCTCTGCCTCAGCCAGTCACAGGAAGGTTTGTACTAATAAGCACTGTCAAAATTCCTGAGCCCTGATGAAGAGGGAGTCTGGCACCAGAAGCACATTGCTTATTTTGTTTTTTATTGTGAGATCATCTGCCCACCTCTCTGCCTCAGCCTAGAGTTCTTTAGAGTTGGAGAAATCTTTTTTTACTCAGTTAGGGGAAACTTTATATATTGATAAGCACAATCCAAATTCCTGAGCCCTGATGAAGGGGGAGTCTGGCCCCAGAAACACATTGCTTTTTTTTATTGTGAGATCATCTGCCCTCCTCTCTGACTCATAGAGGAAGCTTTATATATTGAAAAGCACAATCAAAATTCCTGGACCCTGATGAAGGGGGAGTCAAGCCCCCAAGACAGTTCGATTTTTTTAATGTGACATAATTTGCCCGCCTCTTCGTCTCTGTCAGAGGAAGCTTTGTACCGATAAGCACTGCTAAAATTCCTGAGTCCTGATGAAGGAGTAGTCTGGCCCCCCGAAACACGTTGATACATTTTTTTGATTGTAACATTATCTACCCGCCTCTCTGCCCCAGTAAGTTAGAGGAAGCTTTATATATTGATAAGCACTGTCTAAATTTCAGAGCCCTGATGAAGGGGAGAGTTTGTCCCCCCGAAACACATTGATTTTTTTTTTTTACTTCTACTCGCCTCTCCACCTCAGCCACTTAGAGGAAGCTTTGTGCCATTAAGCACTGTCAAAATTCCTGAGCCCTAATGAAGGAGGAGTCTGGCCCCTGAAACGTGTATTTTTTTTTTTTAATTGTGCCATCTACCCACCTCCCTGCCTCAGCCAGTCACAGAATGTTTCGTATCGATAAGCACTGTTAAAATTCCTGGGCCCTGATACGGGAGGAAATCATAGGGCCAAACTGCCCCTAAATCAGGGCTCAGGAAACTTGACAGTGCTTATCGGTACAAAGCTTCCTCTGACTGGCTGAGGTGGAGAGGTGGGCAGATAATGTCACAATAAAAAAAATCAATGTGGTTCAGGGGCCAGACTCCCCCCTCATCAGGGCTCAGGAATTTTGAAAGTGCTTATCGGTACGTAACTTCCTCTGACTGACTAAGATGGAGAGGCAGGCAGATAATGTCACAATAAAAAAAAAACTAACACCTTTCGGGGGCAAGACTCCCCCTTCGTCAGGACTCAGGAATTTTGACAGTGCTTATCAATATATAAAGCTTCCTGCAGTCCTGATGAAGGGGGAGTCTTGCCCCCAAAACGTGTTAGTTTTTTTTTTTATTGTGACATCATGTGCAAATTCTGGAAAAATAGAATGTTGCTAGGTTATTTTCTCTCCAGGTTGGATGTTCTTCCTTTATACAGATTGGGGTGAATCACAGAGCGAATACCACATTAAGGCCACTAGATGGAGCTAACAATCATGGTTAATAAGTATTTATCCCCTATGATCCTCAGCGCCATCTAGTGGCCATAATGTGGTATTCACTCTGATTCACTCTATTCTGTATGAATGAAGAGCATTCGACCTGCAGAGAAAATAGCCTAGTAATCTATTTTGACGGCATTCGCAAAGAGCGAACGTACATGCATAGCACTTTGAATTCTTTATAAGCACACCCAGAGCCACCCAGAGTGCACTATTGTCAATGGGTCATTCGAATTATCAATGGCCATACTGGCTCATTCATACAGAATAGTGTCAATCATGCAGTGAATACTGCATTATGACCACTAGATGGAGCTAGCTAACGATCATGGTTACTAAGTCTTTATCCCCTATGATCACCAGCCCCATCTAGTGGCCATAATGTGGCACTCACTCTATGATTCACTCTATAAACAATAGAGTGAATTCCACATTATGGCTACTAGATGGAGCTAACGATCTAGGGTCCCCAGAGAGCCTCCCCTCCCCGTGGGGACCCCTGCAGAGACTCAGGGCTATGGGCCCCAGAATCGGGGCTATAGCCCCAAAAGCCACCCCCTAGCGATGCCACTGCTGGGCACACTGGCTCATTCATACAGAATATAGAGTGGCTACTGCATTATGACCACTAGATGGAGCTGACGATCACGGTTAATAAATATCTATCCCCCCTATGATCACCAGCTCCATCTAGTGTCCATAATGTGGTAATTTCCTGATTCACACGGGTGTTATGAATGAAGAACATCCGACCTGGAGATAAAATAGCTTATTTACTGGCATTCATACAGTTTACATACAGGGAATTTTTGTTTATATACAGTCATGGCTGAAATTGTTGGCACCCCAATTTTTTTTCCCATAAAATCAAGTATTTCTCACAGAAAAGTATTGCAGTAACACACGTTTTGCTATACACATGTTTATTCCCTTTGTGTGTATTGGAACAAAACAAAAAAAGGGAGGAAAAAAAGCAAATTGAACATAATGGGGCTGATTTACGAACGGTTTGTGCCATGAGTTGCGGCGCACAGCGATGCGCAACGGCCGTTTTTGTATTTACAAATCACTTCATTCTTGGCCCGCTCCGCATCAATGGGAGGCTCCCGCTGTGTGACGCTTCTCTTCTTCTGACAGTTCTATAACGGAACCATGCATCAGAGGGGGGTGGGGTCACCGGGGGGCCCCGCCCTCCGTTATATAAGAACTGACAGAAGAAGAGAAGTGTCACACAGCGGGAGCCTCCCATTGATGCGGAGCGGCCCGAGAACGAAGCGAGGAAGAAGAGACGCTGTGGAGGAAAATGCCGGACGAGAACACTGGAGCAGGAAGCAGAGAAAGAAGAAGATGAAGGAAGAAGAAGATGGAGGAAGAAACTGAAGGATGAAGGAAAGAAGAAGGAAAGAAGAAGGAAAGAAGAAGACTTTAATAAAGGAATTGTCTAAAACTGTCTCTTGTCATTTTTAACACTTTTGACACATTTTTTGTGAAACCATTTCACACGGGGGGGAGGCCGGGATCTGGGGGTCCATTTGTTAAAGGGGGCTTCCAGATTCCGATAAGCCCCCCGCCCGCAGACCCCCACAAACACCGGCCAGGGTTGTGGGGATGAGGCCCTTGTCCTCATCAACATGGGGACAAGGTGCTTTGGGCGGTACCCCAAAGCACCCTCCCAATGTTTTGATGGCATGTGGCATGGTACGGTTCAGGAGGGGGGGCGCTCTTTCGTCCCCCCTCTTTTCCTGCGGCCTGCCAGGTTGCATGCTCGGATAAGGGTCTGGTATGGATTTTGAGGGGGACCCCCACACCATTTTTTTTTGGCGCAGGGTTCCCCTTCAAATCCATACCAGACCTGAAGGGCCTGGAGGAATTTTTTTTTTTTTTTAATTAAAGTCACCTGTTCTGGGGGCGACTTAAAGTTGTGTTCTAAGTCACCCCAAGTCGTGTTGTAAGTCGCGCTGGAAGTCATGTTGCCCCTGTGTGAATGGACTGTTAATGATACGGCGTGCGCTATTATCAAGGGCATATTATCGCCTGTGCCGGCATACTATGTATTACGCTTATGCGTGCTCCGGTTCACACGCTCAATTAATAATTTATCTGGCGCACAAATTAAGGTATGAACCGGCGCAGCGCATTCATCTTAGTAAATTACCCCCAATGTCACCAAAAATAGGGTGGTCAAAATTCTTGGCACTCAATCAAAATTGTGAATAAATAAGATTGTTTCAAGCATGTGATGCTCCTTTAAACTCACCTGGGGCAAGTGACGGATGTGGGCAATATAAAGATCACACCCGAAGGCAGATAAAAAGAAGAGAAGTTCAGTTAGTCTTCGCATTGTGTGTCTGTGTGTGCCACACTAAGCATGGATAACAGAAAGAGGAGAAGAGAACTGTCTGAGGACTTGAGAACCCGGATGGTGGATAAGCAGCCCCAAACAAGTTCCAAAGAAATTCAAGCTGTCCTGCAGGCTCAGGGAGCATCAGTGTCAGCGCGAACTATCAGTCGACATTTAAATGAAACGAAACGCTATGGCAGGAGACCCAGGAGGACCCCACAGGGACATAAAAAAGCAAGACTACAGTTTGCCAAAATGTACTTGAGTAAGCCAAAATCGTTCTGGGAAAAACGTCTTGTGGACAGATGAGACCAAGATAGAACTCTTTAGTAAAGCACATCATTCTACTGTTTACCGAAAACGGAATGAGGCCTACAAAGAAAAGAACACAGTACCTACAGCGAAATATGGTGGAGGTTCAATGATGTTTTGGGGTTGTTTTGCTGCCTCTGGCACTGGGTGCCTTGAATGTGTGCCAAGGCATCATGAAATCTGAGGATTACCAAAGGATTTTGGGTCGCACTGTAGAGCCCAGTGTCAGAAAGCTGGGTTTGCGTCTGAGATCTTGGGTCTTCCAGCAGGACAATGACCCCCAAACATACGTCAAAAAGCACCCAGAAATGGATGGCAACAAAGTGCTGGAGAGTTCTAAAGTGGACAGCAGTGAGTCCAGATCTAAATACCATTGAACAACCGTGGAGAGATCTTAAAATTGCTGTTGTGAAAAGGCATCCTTCCAATAAGAGAGACCTGGAGCAGTTTGCAAAAAATGGTCCAAAATTCCAGGTGAGAGGTGTAAGAAGCTTATTATATTTCATCTCCTCCCTATTGATGTTCTTTGGGAGGGTCAGAAGTGGGTACAGGCAGGGGGCAAAGTGTTAGTTAGATATCCTGGCAAGAAGCCATTTAGAGGAGAGATTGTAGCTGAAGGGCTTGGTTCTACTGTTTATGTATTATTAGAAGGAACAGATAATCCGCTTTGTTTTCCACTCCACAGGCTGCCTCCGATTTGATCCATAGGACATGATGGAAAGAATGACAGAAGATCGCAAGAGCTGTGGAGAGCAAGGCCGTTGATGTATTACAAGCCTGGACTTGTATCTAAAGAAACAAGTAGAATGGACTTTCTAATGAACTTTTAGTTAAAGACTGAAACACCTTCTCAATGACAGAAATATGGGAGGTGTTGCATTCAAGGAAAATTAATGTTTAGAATGAGTTTTCTTAGTAATGAAGTGAGTTTCTGTATGGAGTCTGAAAGAAAAAAAATAATCTAGGGCGGAATGTGTTACGTTTGTTAAAATATGATTTTTTTAACATTAATCAGACATAACATTACATGGGACAATATTACAAGTTAGTTGATCAGATTACTGTCAGGTTTTTGGCTTGAGTAAAACAAATGCTGATGCATATAATAGGTACGTAGATACCATTGTTGTAAACAATTGACAGTTTGCAACAGTCCATTGTTTACACAGCTACAGTAAATAGGTATGTTTTCTGTTGTTTGGGTAACTATGGTAAACAGTCTGACATAAAAGGGGGATTCAGGCATAAGCTACAATGAAGATATTTGCCAGCACACCATGGAGCGACATAAATAGCATCCAAAAGGGTGATTTATTGCATGATCACAACACAAGGATAGTGGAACGTTTCAGAGCCATGCAGGGCCCCTTCGTCAGGCATGTGATGATCATTTGTGTCGCTCCATGGTGTGCTGGCAAATATCTTAATTGTGACTTGAACCAGTATCCAGCTGGTTGTTGCTTCAGCACCCAAATCCAAGAGCATTTCCAGGAACGTGTACAATGGGAAAATGAAGTACTACTCAGGCATAAGCTAGACACATCAACACTATGCTGTAATATCAGAACACACATCATGATACATAGAAGAAGCAGAGCCTGATCCTCCAGAAGAATCGTTGCCAATGGAAATCACGAACATACAGTAACAGAAGATAAGTAACTTTAAAATGTATTTGTAGTTATAGACCATAGGCTGTTCTTTTTCTAGGCATTTTGCTTGTTATGGATATCTGTCAGTCTTATATTGTAATAGTTTCGTATGTACAGCATCTTTGTATAGTAAAGCACATTTACACACTGCCGAAGTCACAGCTTCCTTGCTTTTAACACAGAGTAACCTTGCTAGATAGACGCAAGCAAAACAGATGGTTATAGGAAGCGTCTGATTTCAGTTATTTTTTCCAAAGGGTGTGCAAACAAATATTAAGTTAAGGGTGCCAAATATTTTGACCAGCCCATTTTTGGAGTTTTGTGTGCCATTACGTCCAATTTGCTTTTTTTTCCTCCTTTTTTTGTTTTGTTCCAATACACACAAAAGGGAATAAACATGTGTATTTGTGTGAGAAATACCGTATTTATCTGCGTATAACACGCACCGGCGTATAACACACACCCCAAGTTTAGGGGGAATTTTAAGGAAAAAAAACCTTTAGGAGGGAAGTTTAAGGAAAAAAACTTACATTTAAATGCCCATCAATGCAGCCTTGTCAGTTCCACCTGAAGCCTTGTCCCAGTTCCACCTGCAGCCTTGTCCCAATTCCACCTTCAGCCTTGTCCCAGTGTCCACCTGCAGCCTTGTCCCAGTTCCACCTGCAGCCTTGCCCCAGTGGCGGCCCGTCCATAGGGGGCGCCCGGGCGCCGGCCCCCCCCCCACCTCCTTGCAGTTAAAGAAAAAAAAAAATAAAACCCAAATTTTTAAAAAAAAATAGTTCAAAAAAAAAAAAAAAAATGTATTTAAACATGTCCCTTTAAGGGCGCCATGTCCCTTTAAGGGCGCACAGTGCAGTATGCACCGCTCTATCACCAATAGATAGATTCATGCATTGCATGAATCTATCTATTGGTCACCTCTGCCGCCCCCTATTCAGGTGTCCGGCCCCTGATCGGGCGCCGGGCATCTGAATTACAGTGGGGGGGGGGTGTTGCTGGAAGCGCCCCTATTAGAGCTGTAAGCTCTAATAGGGGACCCTATTAGAGCGGTGTGCTCTAATAGGCTTCCCTAAGTGTAAACAGCGGGCGCACGGCCGTGCGTTCGCTGATTACACAGTATTGTGTTAGAGAAGCGAATACATCGCTTCCCTAACACAGACCCGCCTCTCAGCCAATCAGGTTGCCAGGTCTGTTACCTGTCACCTGATTGGCTGAAGTCACAGGCGCTGTGATTGGACGCTAGGCGTCCAATCACCTAGCGTCCAATCACAGCAGAAGAAGACAGGAGGAGCGCGGGAGAAGACATCCGACGGAGACACCGCTCGTCGCCTGACGCCGTCACCAGCTGCACACCGGGACAAGGTAAGTGCAGAGGGCAGGCAGGGGGCACAGTGGCAGCACTTAAGGGGCACAGTGGCAGAACTTGGGGCACAATGGAAGCACTTAAGGGGCACAATGGCAGCACTTAAGGGGCACAATAGCAGCACTTAAGGGGCACAATGGCAGCACTTAAGGGGCACAGTGGCAGAACTTAAGGGGCACAATGGCAGCACTTAAGGGGCACAATGGCAGCACTTAAGGGGCACAATGGCAGCACTTAAGGGGCACAATGGCAGAACTTGGGGCACAATGGCAGAACTTGTGGCAGAACTTGGGGCACAATGGCAGCACTTAAGGGGCACAATGGCAGCACTTAAGGGGCACAATGGCAGCACTTAAGGGGCACAATGGCAGCACTTAAGGGGCACAATGGCAGAACTTGGGGCACAATGGCAGCACTTAAGGGGCACAGTGGCAGCACTTAAGGGGCACAATGGCAGCACTTAAGGGGCACAATGGCAGCACTTAAGGGGCACAATGGCAGAACTTGGGGCACAATGGCAGCACTTAAGGGGCACAGTGGCAGAACTTGGGGCACAGTGGCAGAACTTGGGGCACAGTGGCAGAACTTGGGGCACAGTGGCAGCGTTTGATGGGCACAGTGGCAGCGTTTGATGGGCACAGTGGCAGCGTTTGATGGGCACAGTGGCAGCGTTTAATGGGCACAGTGGCAGCGTTTGATGGCACAGTGAGGCTGTTTGTTTGCGCCCCCCCAAAAATTTTGAGCACCAGCCGCCACTGGTCAATGCCTGCACCATATCCATCTTTCCAAAACCATAACACCTCGTACAGTATATCATGCAAAATATGGGGCTATGTTCACTTGATATCTACACTCACATACATAAAACATTAATACATTCCTCTTTTCCGTTTGATTTATAAACCAAGGTCAAACACAATCTACTTACCTTCAGGAAATAGATGTCTGGCTAAAAACAATTTTTCAATCACCAGCTGTAGTTCCAGACCCAACTGTCAAAAGGAATCTACTGACAAACAAGGCCGACCCCCCACCAAACCCCTCAACCCTCTGTATATTGTCTGCCGCTCAATCGGGTCTGCCGTGAATCGATGCAAATCAGATTTAATTTTGCTCATGTTTTTTTGTCATACTTTTATTGAGGCGCACATATAATTTTCTTAATTGAATCAAATCCAATATAGAAAGGTGCGTGGCTCTACCGGAAATTGTATCCAATTCATCATTACCAATTCAAAAGGTCTCTACTGAATACATTACAAGGGTCTATGTATTAAGCATTCGTTGGATAAATGTCACATGCGTTCGACTAGCTGAGACTATATTTCACTTAACCAGCTCAATATATATACAGTATATACAGTGAGGGGGGAAAAAAGGATTTGATCGGCTGCTGATTTTGTACATTTGCCCACGGACAAAGAAACGATCAGTCTGTAATTTTATTGGACGGTTTATTTTAACAGAATACCAACAAAAATATCCAGAAAACGCATTTTAAAAAAGTTACCTGTATATACTCGAGTATAAGCCGACCCGAATATAAGCCGAGACACCTAATTTTACCACAAAAAACTGGGAAAGCTTATTGACTCGAGTATTATTTTTTTTACAAAATTGTCGTTCTTTTTTTATTTATAGCACAACACATAAAAACCGCAGAGATGATCAAATACCACCAAAAGAAAGCTCTATTTGTGGGGAAAAAAGGACGTCAAATTTATTAGTGTACAGCGTCGCACGACCGCGCAATTGTCAGTTAATCGTATGGCAAAAAAAATGGCCTGGTCATGAAGGGGGGTAAATCTTCCAGAGCTGAAGTGGTGCAATTTTTTTTGTAAATCTATTTGCAATTAAAAAAAATAACTTTGCCACGTTTTGTACCAGAAACAATATTTTGGGGCCAAGGTAGATTTCTTAAACCCCAAATAATACTTTTCATTACAGATCATTGATAGGCTTAAGTTGTTTATTGAATTCAAGGATACTACTGTTAGCATATTACCGTAGTTAATCATAGCAATGTACATCTATCACATATTGTATATTAACATCATTTTCCTTACCTGCAAACCATATGTAATGCATTTTTCTTGACATATGATACCACTTTTTGTACCACTTTTATTGTACTCAATAAAATAGTTTGTAAACAATAAAAAGTTCTTTCAAATTAGGGGGACACTTTTTTAAATTATCAATTGCAAAATAATTACTTTTTTCTCTTTTCCCTTTTTTTTTTTTTCATACGCCGCACTCTGCATCAAATTAGTCGGCATGGCTGTCATCCCAGAAGGAAGCCTCTTCTAAAGATGATGCACAAGAAAGTCCGCAAACAGTTTGCTGAAGACAAGCAGACTAAGGACATGGATTACTAGAACCATGTCCTGTGGTCTGATGAGACCAAGATAAACATATTTGGTGTCAGATGGTGACAAGCGTGTGTGGGGGCAACCAGGTGAGGAGGACAAAGACAAGTGTGTCTTGTCTACAGTCAAGCATGGTGGTGGGAGTGTCATGGTCTGGGGCTGCATGAGTGCTGCCGGTACTGGGGGGGCTACAGATCATTGAGGGAACCATGAATGCCAACATGTACTGTGACATACTGAAGCAGAGCATGATCCCCTCCCTTCAGAGACTGGGCCGCAGGGCAGTATTCCAACATGATAACGACCCCAAACACCCCTCCAAGAACACCACTGCCTTGCTAATGAAGCTGAGGGTAAAGGTGATGGACTGGCCAAGCATGTCTCCAGACCTAAACCCTATGGAGCATTTGTGGGACATCCTCAAACGGAAGGTGGAGGAGCGCAAGGTCTCTAACATCCACCAGCTCTGTGATGTCATCATGGAGGAGGGGAAGAGGACTCCAGTGACAACCTGTGAAGCTCTGGTGAACTCCAAGCTATAGATGGTTAAGGCAGTGCTGGACAATAATGGTGGCCACACAGAATATTGACACTTTGGGCCCACTTAGGGGTGTACTGACTTTTGTTGCCAGCGGTTTAGACATTAATGGCTGTGTGTTGAGTTATTTTGAGGGAACAGCAAATTTACACTGTTATACAAGCTGTACACTCACTACTTTACATTGTAGACAAGTGTAATTTCTTCAGTGTTGTCACATGAAAAGATAAAATATTTACAAAAATGTGAGGAGTGTACTCATTTTTGTGAGATACTGTATATATATATATATATATATATATATATATATATATATATATATATATATATACACATATATATACCGCATATACTCGAATATAAGCTGACCCGAATATAAGCCGAGGCACCTAATTTTACCACAAAAAACTGGGAAAACGTATTGACTCGAGTATAAGCCTAGGGTGAGAAATGCGCAGCTACTGTAAGTGGAAAAGAGGGTCAATAATGCCCATTTGCAGCCTCACTGTGCCCATTTGCAGCCATAGGTCCCCCTAGCTGCAACCAAAGGGTCCCGAAATGACATTGCTGCAGATGGACACAGTTGAACGACTTTGGGGCCCCGTATCTAGGGGCCACTTGGTGCTAGAAACTACAAATGTGGTTTGCCAACCCTAGCACTACAACATATCCAAAGATGGGATTCCTAGCACCAAGTGGCCCCGAGATACGGGGGCCCCAAAGTCGGTTCGGAAACTGTCAAGCACTTTTCTGCAGCAGAGAATTACATTTTCCGAACCGACTTTGGGGCCCCATATCTCGGGGCCACTTGGTGCTAGGAACCCCATAATTGGATATGTTGTAGTGCTAGTTCCACTGGGTTGGTAAACAAAATGGGTTTCCTAGCACCAAGTGGCCCCGAGTCAATCAACTGTGTCCATCTGCAGCAATGTCATTTCGGGACCCTTTGGGTTCAGAGACCCCAAATTATGGCTGCAGCTAGGGGGCCTCTAGGAACCCCTAACTGCCGAGGTTCGTGGGACCTATGGCTGCAAATGGGCACAGTGAGGCTGCAAATGGGCATTATTGACCCTCTTTTCCACCCCAAATTTGGGGTTCCTAGCACCAAGTGGCCCCGAGATACGGGCCCTCAATGTCGGTTCGGAAAATGTCATTTTCTGCTTCAGAAAAATGCTTGACTCGAGTATAAGAGGGGGGCATTTTCCATTTTCAGCACAAAAAAATGTGTCTATGTCTCACTTCCATATAAAAAGTAATAACAAAGTTATTGCTATAATAGTCCATAAATGTGAAAACAACTCCAGAACTCAAGTGATTGAAAAAATGTATATATAAAAAATGTATTGATGACATTTCTGAGCTTGATTTATCTGTTAATAAATATATTCCGTTGAAGCACCTTAGAAGTCACTATAGGTATTAAAAATGTATGTGCTTTATATTCTGCATACAGTATAACTATTTGTCATACTGATCCACGCTATGACATTGGGAAGTACTATGAATGCAAACATTTGATCACCCACAACACAAAATGTACTTTTGTAAACTGAGACAGAAAACATTCTTTAAAGAAGATCATTATTTTATTTTTTTACAATTCTGTCCCTTATGGAGCAAAATGCATATAGTAGTTTGTCCCATTTTGCAAGGTGCTGCCTAAACCCTGAATTAAAAGGTCATAATTTCACCCCTTTCTCCTGCCGTGGAAGATCTGACAACAGCTAGGAAGGAAACAGACACTTCATAATGGCAGCTTGTCTCGGCTCTGAGCCCTTTTCTGATAAAAGCAATGGCAAGAGGAATGCAGAAAGTTAAAGGAAGAAAAACGCCGCTCCAGGTGAGCAATCACTACAGTTCGGATGTGCTGGGTGCAAGCCATGGCTCGATGAAGTGAGAAGAGGAGGTAACCTGAACCCAGGAGGTAACGCGTTTCACACTGACCTCAGTGCTTCTTCAAAAATCTTTTTGGATAAGCACTGAGGTCAGTGTGAAACGCGTCACCTCCTGGGTTCGGGCACTCTGTCTTGTTAGCTGTATTTTTCTATTTTGGAATAAACACATTGGAACGTTCCTTTGGTTTTGCAGCCGTTTTTTGCTTCTCAAGAGGAATGCAGAGGCTGACACATCCCCCTCCCTCTGCATTCCTACAAGTGGTCAGAACTGCACCCGCTCACCTCCTGCCATGGAATATCTAACAACAGCTAGGAAGGAAACAGACGATTCATAACGATAGCTTTTCTCGGCTCTGAGCACTTTTCTGAGACAAGCAACGGCAAGAGAAAAGCAGAGGCTGACATATCCCCCTCCCTCTGCATTTCTACAAGAGGCCAGAGCTATACCCCCTCACCTCCTGCCCTGGAAGATCTGACAACAGCTAGGAAGGAAACAGACGATTCATAACAAAAGCTTTTCTCGGCTCTAAGCACTTTTGTGAGATGAGCAACGGCAAGAGGAAAGCAGAGGCTGACACATCCCTCTCCCTCTGCATTCCTACAAGAGGCCAGAGCTATACCCCCTCACCTCCTGCCATGGAAGATCTGACAACAGCTAGGAAGGAAACAGATGATTCATAAGGACAGCTTTTCTCGGCTCTAAGCACTTTTGTGAGTTGAGCAATGGCAAGAGGAAAGCAGAGGCTTACATGTTCCCCTTCTTCTATATTCCTACAAGAGGTCAGAACTGCACCCCTTCAACTCCTGCTGTGGAAACAGACATTTTATATTGGCAGCTTGTCTCAGCTCTAAGAACTTTTCTGAGAAAAGTAAAGGCAAGAGGAATGCAGACGGAGGGGGACGAGGTCAGAACTGCACCTCCTGCTACAGCATATACCCCAAGAGCTAGCAAAGAAATGGACACTTCATAATGGCAGCTTGCCTCAGCTCGGCATGCTTTTTTGAGACAAGTAATGGCAAGACGAATGCAGGCAGAGGGGTTGTGTCAGCCTTTGCATTCCTATTACTGTTACTTGTCTCAGAAAAGTGCTCCAAGGGGTCAGAACTGCACCCCCTCACCTCCTGCTGTAGCCTAACCGATAACAGCTATGAAGGAAACAGAAACTTTATAATGGCAGCTTGACTTGGCTCTGAGCCAAGCAACAGCAAGAGGAATGCAGAGGCTTACGCGTCCCGTCCCCCCTCTGCATTCCTCCAAGTGGTCACCTCCTGCTGCGGCAGGTCCGACAATAGCTAGGAAGGAAACACACTTTATAAAGGCAGCTGGTCTCAGCTCTGAGCACTTTCCTGAGAAAAGCAACAGCAAGAGGAATGCAGAGGCTCGTCCCCCCTCAACATTCCTCCAAGTGGTCACCCCCTGCTGCGGCAGGTCCGACGATAGCTAGGAAGGAAACACACTTTATAAAGGCAGCTGGTCTCAGCTCTGAGCACTTTCCTGAGACAAGAAACAGCAAGAGGAATGCAGAGGCTGAGACGTTTCCCCCTCCCTGTGCATTCCTCCAAGAAGTCAGAACTGCACCCCCTCCCGTCCTGCTGTGGATGATCCAACAACAACTAGGAAGGAGATGGATATTTCACAACAGCAGATTGACTCTGAGCACTTTTCCCAGACAAGCAACGACAAGAGGAATGCAGAAGGTGGAGGGACATGTCATCCTCTGCATTCCTCTTGCCGTTACTGTTACTCAGAGCTGAAAAAAAGCTGCAGTCATCAAGCGTCTGTCTCCTTCCTAGCTGTTGTCAGATCAGCTGCAGCAACAGAGTAGGGGGGGGGGGGCTGCAGTTCTGACCTCATAGCTAGAGTTAGGAAGCACCTAGCAACATGGGACAAACTATTGCATGTGCAGAAATGTACAAATATAAATCTTCTTTAAGTGAGTATGTGGCATATACATTTGTTTTAAAACAAACAACGAAAACAAAAAAAAAACACAACAAGAGATATCGGAAAACAGTGTGTCACATATGTTGACATTGTAACATAAAATAGGAATATAGACAACAACAGTAGATCTCATTGAACATATATGAACTGTCAGGGCCTATTCACTCCTCTGCACTTTAAATCACATTTATCTATAATAGGTGATTTTATAGTAATATGTAGATTAGGACGTGTGACTTGTCTCTGACATTTTAACTCCTGTAGCAGTGCTCAGCCCGGAAAAAAGGGTAAGGCGGTGCTTGGGTCCTGCATTTACAACGACTGGCAAGGATCATGCAGGATGGAGGAGAGAGCAGAGAGACGACCTTTTCAGTCTGCTGCTGCTCCTTTGCCAAACCAGTTTAGAGGCTTGTGTAGCCTAATTGCAGCAGGGAAAAGTCAAGTCGCTAAGTTGAGTGTGGCGGAGCTGTGTAAATATTAGGATCGGATGGACGGACATTCAAATCATTTGGCAGGTAAAACAGAGCTCATATATGTATTTTATATCTTTGCCTTTAGCTGTTTTTCCTGACGACAAGGGCTGTTGCACATGAGAATGAGCCCTAATTTTCAGGACAAGCTTTCAGGGTGTCCACTTCTTCTCGGTCAGTTAGACATGTGCAATTTGTCGAAGTTTGTTAAAAAAACTAAGTGAAACATCATTCCGAATTAGTTTTTTAAAGAACTTCGACAAATTCGTTAATTCGGAAATATCCGAATTAACGAAAACCTGTTTAACAAATTTTTCCGAAAATTTGAATATTTGTAAATTTGTAAATTTGAAATTCGAAAATCCCAAAACCCGAAAATTCGAAAATCTGAAACGATAACTAACTAATAATAACTTAACTATTACTAAATATTAAATTATAGGTATTGGAATTGTGAACCTAACGAATGCGAATTTATCCGAAGTTACGAGTTTTCCTATATAACGAATGCCATATCTAAACGAATGGAACGTAACCAATTAATAATAATAAATAGCAATAAAAATAATAAAGAGTTTTTATTTTTTATTATTATTGAATATTATTTTGTTCCGTTCCATTTGTTTAGCTACGGCATTCGTTATATCGGATAATTCTTAAACTTCGGATAAATTCGTATTCATTACGTTCACTAACAGCCAACTTTGAAAGGAAATTCCAATACCGTTAATTATATAGTTAGTTATTATTAGTTAGTTAGTTATTCTTATTTTTTGATTTTCTTTCTTATTTTTGGATTTTCGAATCGCCAAATTTACGAATTGCAATAGTAACAAAAAGACCATAAAAACGGAGAAAAACAGAAAACAAATGAAATGAAAACGAACAAATTTTTCGGAAGTGCACATGTCTAATTAGTTTTGGTCCGAATATAAATTCAGATAAAATTTTTGCTTATTTGGAGATTCGGATGTTGTGGGTTTAGTAACACTTTAATGTTCTTATTCTTTGCTGGGAACTCTTTTATTGGCATCTCCTAGAAGTGTATTCAAA
This sequence comes from Lithobates sylvaticus, assembly GCA_028564925.1. NCBI lineage: Eukaryota > Metazoa > Chordata > Amphibia > Anura > Ranidae > Lithobates > Lithobates sylvaticus. The sequence goes on along the minus strand of CM053033.1, from coordinate 13,314,571 downwards.
AAATAAATTGCATAGCTGGTCATCCAATAAAACTGCATGTATATGTGAGCAAATATAGCTAAATCGAATGTTCTGGGGCAATTTTTCTCTGCCGATCAAATGTGTGAAGGGGGAAAATACTGCATTATGGTCTCTAGAGGGCGCTGATCGTCAGAGAACCTAAGTTTACTCCTCAGCTCCATCTAGTGGCCATAAAGTGGTATTTTTTGCATTTGCTCATTCGAACTGCAGAGAACGTAGCCTATGAACATTCAATTTGCCCCAGTTTGGATGGGCAAACCGCAATGCATACATAAAAAACATACAAGTACAGAACCCTCCCTCGATCAGAACCCCCGTTAAGCACAGAGGAGTGAATAGGTCAACATTCATTGCTAAAAAAAAAGAAAGAAACATTGTGGAAATGAAAAATAGGAATCCTCACCTGAGCTCTCAAAATCTCTGTATGCTTGTGCCCATGCTTTGCCCTGGTTACTCAAGGTGTTCTCGATGATCTGGATGTCAGTGAAGGGACAGTTACATTGGGGGAAGGATTCAGAGCACAAGCAGGAGCATTGACTGTTCCTGCACATATATTCGCCTTCCCCATTACACATGATATAACTCAATGCAGCCTGAACAAACTTCTCCTGCAAGTACTGAGGCATAATGATCTGCAGACCTGAAGACAATGACATGATAAATCGAAATTAAAAATAAAACATAGAAAGGGGTGAGACTGAATGGCAGGCATACAGACATCAAATATTATAACATTTGGTTACAAGATCACATTCCCAATAGCTACACTGCATGGCCAACAGTATGTGGACAACTGGCCATTACATCTATATGAGCTTGTTGGACACCCCATTCCAAAATCATGGTCATTATTGTGGAGTTGTGTCCTCTTTGTGGCTATAACACATCTTCTGGGAAGCCTTTACAAACTCTTCTGGGAAGGCTTTACAAACTCTTCAGGGAAGGCTTTAGAAACTTTTTTTGGTAAAGCTTTAGAAACTCTTTTGGGGAAGACTTAGCAAATTAATCTGGGAAGGCTTTGAAAACTCTGGAAGGCTTTGTAAACTTTTCTGGGAAGGCTTTGTTAGCTCTACTGGGAAAGCTTTTTTAAACTAGTCTGGAAAGGCTTTGTAAACTCTTCTGGGGAGGCTCTGTAAACTCTACTGAGAAAGCGTTACACTCTCTTCTGTGAAGGCTTTGCAAATTCCTCTTGGAAGGCTTTGTAATCTCTACTAGGAAGACTTTGTAAACTCTTCTGGGAAGACTTTGCAAACTCTTCTGGGAAGGCTTTGGAAACTCTTCTGGGAAGGCGTTGGAAACTCTTCTGGGAAGGCTTTGTAAACTTTTCTGGGAAGTCTTTGCAAATTCTTCCAGGAAGGCTTTGTAAACTCTACTGGGAAGACTTTGCAAACTCTATAGGGAAGGCGTTGCAAACTCTACTGAGAAGGCTTTGTAAACTCTACTGAGAAGGCTTTGTAAACTCTTCTGGGAAGGCTTTGCAAATTCTTCTAGGAAGGCTTTGTAAACTCTACTGGGAATACTTTGTAAACTCTACTGGAAAAAGCTTTGTAAACTCTGCTGGGAAGGCTTTGTAAACTCTACTGGGAAGATTTTGTAAACTTTTCTGGGGGGGGCGCTTCGTAAACTCTTCTGGGAAGGCTTTGTAAACTGTACCGGGTAGGCTTAGTAAACTCTGCTAAAAAGGCTTTGTAAACTCTACTGGGAAGGCTTTGTAAATATTTATGGGAAGGCTTTGTACATTCTTCTGGGAAGGCTTTGTAAACTCTACTGGGGTGACTTTACAATCTCTTCTGGGAAGGCTTTGCAAATTCCTCTTGGAAGGCTTTGTAATCTCTACTGAGAAGACTTTGTAAACTCTTCTCAGAAGACTTTGCAAACTCTAGAGGGAAAACTTTGCAAACTCTACTGCAAAGGCTTTGTAAACTAGTCTGAAAAGGCTTACAAACTCTTCTGGAAAGGCTTTGTAAACTCTTCTTGGAAGACTTTGTAAATTCTACTGGGAAGGCTTCGTAAACTCTTCTGGGAAAGCTTTGTAAACTCTTCTGGGAAGGCTTTGTAAATTCTTCTAGGAAGGCTTTGTAAGCTCTTCTGGGAAGACTTTGCAAACTCTCCTAGGAAAGCTTTCCATAAGGACTTGAAGTGTGAATGTGGGAATTTGTTCTTTTTGTAAGGTCAGGTACTGATATTGGATGAGATGTCCTGGCCAACAACTTGTGTTCCAACTCATCTCAAAGGTCTTCAGTAGGGTGGAGTTCAAGACTCTGTGCAAGTCACTTGAGTGCTTCCACACCAAGCTCATGAAACCATGACTTTATGGAGCCGGCTTTGAACACAGGTGCACAATCATGCTGGATCACAAAAGGACCTTCCCCGCAACTGTTGCCACAAGGTTTGTCTAAAATGTTTTTCCATGTTTTAGCATTACCAATACCATTGCTTAATACACCTGTTAACAATAGATATGGCTAAAACACAATAATTTGCAAAGGCGTCCTCATATATTTGGCCATATAGTGCAACTTAAAGTGGACCTGAAAATGCAAAGTTATGCTATTTCTTTGCCACCCCCGAAATGTATCTAATATGTGTGTCTCCTATAATCAGCAGCTCCTTCTAGTGGCCGTAATGCGGTATTTACCTAAAATACTGCAATCAGGAAAGTGCCACATTTTGACCACTAGATGGCACTGGTAATACACCCTCCAAGTAAGGGGAATGAGAACTGTAGTAAGATATTTTTACTTTTTTTCTCCCCTTTTTATAAGAAAAGGCAACCAAAGGAGAACGTAATTGGACTCCAATGACCTTTGTAAAGTCCTGATATCTTAATTTCTCCCTATAGGATTAGATAAATCAAATTTGTTATCTCCATAATATCTCTAAAAAAAAAAAAAAAAACGTTTTCAACAGAATTAGACTTTTTATTCACCATATTCCATCAAATCAGTAGAGCGTCATCCCAAGAAGCTTCTAATAGATCCTTCAGAACAGGCATGAAGGATGAATCCCACCCACATTAGTTCACCTGTGCTCAGACTATGGACAACTAACCCCTTATCACCAGCTCCCTCCAGCCCTTTATGGGGTCTCTGTGATTGGTTGCCATAACAGTCACGTGATTGGGAGCCCATCTTCCCAGTTCCTGATAATAAACAGCCACTGGGAACTATTGGTGACAGATGGGGGTGCCCACTGGGTGTTCTCCCAGAAGCACCAGCTGTACACATACACACTATATTACCAAAAGTATTGGGACACCTGCCTTTACACACACATGAATGTTAATGGCATCCCAGTCTTAGTCCGTAGGGTTAAATATTGAGTTGGTCCTCCCTTTGCAGCTATAACAGCTTCAACTCTTCTGGGAAGGCTGTCCACCAGGTTTAGGAGTGTGTCTATGGGAATGTTTGAACATTCTTCCAGAAGCACATTTGTGAGGTCAGGCACTGATGTTGGACGAGAAGACCTGGCTCGCAGTCTCCACTCTAATTCCTCCCAAAGGTGCTCTATTGGGTTGCCTTCTTGTCCAACATCAATGCCTGACCTCACAAATTTCGCTTCAGGAAGAATGGTCAAACATTCCCATTGACACACTCCTAAACCTTGTGGACGGCCTTACCAGAAGAGCTGAAGCTGTTATAGCTGCAAAGGGTGAGCCAATACTTTTGGTAATATGGTGAATGTGATACCATGAAGTTACAGCTGGTAACTTGGCGTTAGGTTAACAAGCACTAAAAGAGCTTTAAAGCACCCCCAACCTCTGTAGCTGCATGTGCTGTGAAGTAATTCATTTTCAATGATCTTCAAAGATCCCAACAGAAACTCTAAAGTCAGATCCAGTTGGTTTCCAACAACTTAGAAACACCCATTGCATGTATACATTAGAGGGCTGGCAAGCTGCCTAGATTCTTTGAAAATCAATTTCTCCACAATGCCTTTACATACAGAGGTAAATAAGGGCTTGTTTTAAAAGGCTTTCATTACTTATTTATAATATATGTAAATATTTTATTGTGCATAGTCTGGGCACATGTTCACTCTAATTGGTTGTGTTTGTGTTGGAGTTCTCATTAAGTTAATAAGCAGCAAAAGAGCTTTAAAGTATACCACCCCTGACCTCTGTAGCTGCATGCGCTGTGAAGTAATTCATTTTCAAAGATCTTCAAGGATCACAATAAAAGCTCTAAAGTAGGTTTCGGTCAGTTACTAAAAACTTAGAAACACCCACTGTGTGTATACATTAGAAGGCTGGCAGGCTGACTAGATTCTTTGAAGATGAATTTCTCCACAATACCTAAAGCTACAGAGGGGAACAAGGACTTGTTTTAAGGTGCTTTGATTAGAAGGCTGGCAGGGTACCTATATTTTTTGAGGATGAATTTCTCCACAATGCCTACAGCTACGGAGGTGAACAAGGGCTTATTTCAAGGTGCTTTATTTAGAAGGCTGGCAGGGTACCTAGATTCTTTGAAAATACATTTCCCCACAATGCCTAAAGCTACAGAGGTGCGTGAACAAGGGCTTGTTTTAATGTCCTTTAATTAGAAGGCTGGCAGGGTACCTAGATTCTTTGAAAATACATTTCCCCACAATGCCTAAAGCTACAGAGGTGCATGAACAAGGGCTTGTTTTAATGTGCTTTAATTAGAAGGCTGACAGGGTACCTAGATTCTTTGAAGATGAATTTCTCCACAATGCCTACAGCTACCGAGGTGAAAAAGGGCTTATTTTAAGGTGCTTTATTTAGAAGGCTGGCAGGGTACCTAGATTCTTTGAAAATACATTTCCCCACAATGCCTAAAGCTACAGAGGTGCATGAACAAAGGCTTGTTTTAATGTGCTTTAATTAGAAGGCTGACAGGGTACCTAGATTCTTTGAAGATGAATTTCTCCACAATGCCTAAAGCTACAGAGGTGAATAAGGGTTGGTTATAAAGTGCTTTCACTGCTTATGTATAATATGTATATATTTTATTGTGCATTGTCTGGGCATGTTCAATAGAATTGGTTGTGTTTGTGTTGGAGTTCTGTAAATATTACAGTTTTTTTTTTACATTACATCAACTAAGAAGAGTCTGAAGAACAATGCAAAAATAAATCTAGTGCTACACCTGCTGATAGATAGATAGATAGATAGATAGATAGATAGATAGATAGATAGATAGATAGATAGATAGATAGACAGATAAATACAATTTCATATTTACATGGCTGAGAAAAAAATTTATGTAAACATTTGACCATTAATAATAAATATATTAAAAAGAAAAACAAAACTATTATACATTACAAAAATAGAAGGAGATACATTTAAAACAATTGCAGGACTATTCTACCTGCAAAACTGCATTTACATTCATTCAAATGGTCCAAAATCAAATGTTTTTGGGCTTTCTCTCTAGATCAAATTCCAAATACAAGAATAAAGTGACCCAGGAAAATAATGCATTATGGCCACTAGATGGAGCTGATGATCATAGTAAATAAAGGATTTATTTCCCCTGATCATTAGCACCATCTAGTGGCCATAACGTGGTATTTTCATGATATATTCTATTCTGTATGAAGAATAGCATTCAAATTGGGGAGATTTTCATGATTTATTTTATTCTGCATGAAGAAGAACATTTGACTTGGAGAGAAAGTAGCCCTAACAACATTCGTTTTTTTACAAAGACCGAACGTACAAGCAGTTTCACAGGACACATAGCTCTGTGATAATTTTTTTTTTTTAAATACACTCCACAGGTATTTATGGTCAATAGGCGATTAATACACATACATAGAAATATAATTCAATTATTTTTTGCCTAATAACACTGATTACTATTGCTTATAGTTTGTGTTATATTTATAGAGCCTGCGTCCTCTCCAGAGGATGCTCCTGTCTTCTAGAATGTATAAGTGCAATTTATTATATTGTTATTATAGCAGTGAAGTTTTTTTTTTTTCTTTTACATATGCTTGTTAGTTCTACACACCATTTATAATCAGTATTTACTATTCAGAGGGCTGCTTCATGAGCTATATGGGATTTTTAATTGTTTTTTAGGGGTCATGTGTTTCTCGTATATTGCTGAAGCTAATAAATGATACAAATTTTATATGAGTGGAACGGCTGATTGTTCCTTTAGGGGATTGCGGTGGTTTATGATATAAACTCAATCACAGACAAAGGGAAAGCTCCGCTTGGCTGTTGCTGTTGATAGGAAGGCAGCGTCACGCTTTTCTGGTGGCACTCTCCATAATGACTTCATGCTCCAGCTAAGCAATCTGAGTCTACGTAACAATTTATTACATACCTAAAAAGTTTATTTGGCTGAGACTCTACTATCATAAAACTAATGTATGAGGATGGAGAGTCTGCCATGTGGAGCTGACAGCGTTGGAGCCTATTACCAGTCAATCCGATTCTCCATTCCAGGACATATTGACTATCATTAAATGGACAAATCAATATTACAAGAGACACTTACTATGTAAATTATAACTGCAACGTTATTGATGAACAAACAGTTCCTGAGCTATATAACTATATGACCACATGCTGTTCTAAACACACATCATATAAACATTACTTGATGTGTTAAACAAAGAGAAGCATAATAATAATTCAACTATGGGGAATAGTGGAGCTATGGTCGAAAGCAAAAAAAAATCTAGATATGTTGCAGTCTGTTACTAACACGGCAGTTTTTATTTTTCGAAATCCACCCAAGAACATACAGTACATGACCAACATTTGTGGTCATTTCACCATCACACCTATTTGGGCTTTTAGAAAATCCCATTCCAAAACCATAGCCATTAAGTTGAAGTTGCCCCTGTTTCCTTTGTGGCTATAACAGCCTGTATTCTTCTGGTGGTACAGTAACCTATAGGGTCTTCCAGGTTTCCTTGTAAGATCCCTGCTGGGTCTTTGATGATTCCATGTGGTACCCCTCCCAGGTCTTCCAGGATTCCTTGCAGGATCCCTGTGGCGTCTTCCAGGATCCCTCCTGGGTCTTCCCGGTTTCCTTGTGGGACCTCTTCCTGGTCTTCCGGGATTTCTTGTGGGATAACTGATGGGTCTTCCAGGATTCTTTGCAGGATCCCTTCTGGGTCTTCCACAATTCCTTGTGGGAGCCCTTCCTGGTCTCCCAGGGTTTCTTGTGGGATAACTGCTGGGTCTTCCAGGATTCTCTGTAGGATCTCTGCCAGGTCTTCCAGGATTCCTTGCCAGATCCCTGCTAGGTCTTCCAGGATTCCTTGCAGGATGCCTACTGGGTCTTCCAGTATCCCTTGCAGGATGCCTACTGGGTCTTTGAGGTTTCCTTGTGATACCTCTTATGAGTCTTCCAGGAGTCCTCGCAGGATCCCTTCCTGGTCTTCAAGAATTCCTCACAGGATTCCTGATGGTTCTACCAGGGTTTTTTGCAGGATCCCTACCAGGTTTTCCGGGATTCCTTTCAGGATCCCTTCTGGGTCTCCCAGGAATTCTTGCAGGATCCCTGCTGGGTCTTCCAGAACTCCTTGCAGGATCCCTGCTAGGTCTTCCAGGATTCCTTGCCAGATCCCTGCTAGGTCTCCCAGGATTTCTAGCAGGATCCCTGTTGGGTCTTCCAGTATTCCTTGCAGGATGCCTACTGGGTCTTTGAGGTTTCCTTGTGAAACCTCTTATGAGTCTTCCAGGAGTCCTCGCAGGATCCCTTCCTGGTCTTCGAGAATTCCTCACAGGATTCCTGATGGGTTTACCAGGGTTTTTTGCAGTATCCCTGCCAGGTTTTCCAGGATTCCTTGCAAGATCCCTGCCTTGTCTTCCAGGATTCCTTGCAGGATCCCTGCTGGGTCTTCTAGGATTCCTTACATGATCCCTGCTTGGTCTTCTAGGATTCCTCGCAGGATCCCTGCTGGGTCTTTGAGGATTCCTTGTGGTACCCTTCTCAGACCATCTAGGATTTCTTGCAGGATCCCTGTTGGGTCTTCTAGTATTCTTTTCAGGATGCCTACTGGGTCTTTGAGGTTTCCTTGTGAGACCTCTTATGAGTCTTCCAGGAGTCCTGGCAGAATCCCTTCCTGGTCTTCGAGAATTCCTCACAGGATTCCTGATGGGTCTACCAGGTTTTTTTTGCAGGATCCTTGCCAGGTTTTCCAGGATTCCTTGCAGGATCCCTGTCGGATCTTCCAGGATTCCTTGCAGGATCCCTGTCGGATCTTCCAGGATTCCTTGCATAATCTCTGCACGGTCTTTCAGGATTCCTTGTTGAACATCCCATTTCAAAGTCATGTGCACAGTCCGTACTCTTCTGATGTTACAGAATGCCTGACAGGTCTTCCAGAACTCACAGGATCCCTGCCGCATCTTACAGGATTCCTTGCAGGATCCCTCATGGCTCTTCTAGGATTACTAGCAGGATCATCAGTGCCATCTAGTGGCCATAATGTGGTATTTCCCTGATTTACACTTTTATGTTCAATGAATAACATTTGACTTTGACCTCATTTGCTCAGAATGAATGTACATGCAGTTTCACTGGATGGATAGTTTTGCAAAAAATTTATGAAGATACCTGTAGGTGTTGATGGGTTCCATTTGTTTGTTTTTTGTTTTATTTTGATTAGGAAGGTTTGCTTCCTTCTTAGGAAATCGTTCACAGACAGTGAAACTTGGAGCCTTCACCTCTGAATCTCGCGCAGTCTCCTATGGAGTCCCTCCAGGATCACCTTTGTCAGCCGTGCTCTTCAACATTTACATCCGTCCACTCTTCAGAATCATCAGAAAATCAGACCTATGCTTCCACTCATACGCGGATGATACTCAACTCTACCTTCAGATCCCCGGACAAAAAGACCAATATCAGGAATTAGAAAAATGCCTCACATCAATAGATGACTGGATGTCCAGAAGCTCCCTCAAACTTAATGGATCCAAAACAGAACTCCTTCTCCTAAATCTACGACCCCATGGACTCCACCCACCTTCCTTGGACAGACCATCCCCCTAAGCATAAAAGCCAAAAGTCTCGGAGTCATCTTCGATTCAGAAATGTCAATGAACGCACAAATAGGATCAGTAGTCAGCGGATCCTACCACCTTCTACGCCTGCTACGTAGACTCATCCCCTTCATTCCAGAAAAGGAAAAAGCATTTGTGGTAGGAACAATCATCAACTCTCGACTCGACTACGCAAACTCCCTCTACATAGGACTACCTAAATTCCAGATTGCACGCCTACAAGTTGTTCAAAACACGGCAGCAAGACTAGTCACTGGAAAAAAAACATGGGAATCCATCTCCCCATCCCTGAGGATCCTACACTGGCTAACCGTAAAGGATCGGACCACATTCAAGACCCTCTGCCTGACCCCCAAATGCACACAAGGAGATGCTCCTCAATACTTATGCGAAAAAATAAAACACTACACTCCCAATCGCAACCTCCGATCAACCAACCAAAACCTCCTTCTCGTCCCAAAGTCCCGGTACAAATCAAGGGGAGAACGAAGATTTGCAGTCCAAGGACCACGGCTATGAAACGCTCTACCTACGAACATCCGCTTGGAAGGAAACCATCGGGCCTTCAGGAAAAAAACTCAAGACCCACCTCTTCTAAGAAGGAATCAACGCAGGTCGGATCAAGTGCCTCGAGGCGATTCAGTTCGCAGTTGCAGCGCTATACAAATCATTCATTCATTCATTCATTAGTCTTTGATCAGTAGTGGTGTTTTAGCATATGATTCATTTTATACATAAGAAAATATTGCATATTGAAATGTGTACATAATAATTTCGAGAACTCCAAATGGTTATATAGATATCATTCACCTATCATTACATTTGGACAAGGTCACGGATTGCTGATGAGTCAAGCATAGGGGATTAGGAGAACAATTAGTCTGAACATGGCTTAGTAAAAGGCTCGGGACTCGATTCAGAAGACTCGGGTATGCAGTATAATGGTCTGTAATTGCATATAGATTCTTAACTGGATTACAAGTGGCTGCGTTAGCACTTACCGTGGCTACTATTTACTAAAAAAGTTAAAGGTGATCACTCTGCATGGTGAGTAATTTCCTAGCTTTGTGAATAAAATAACTTGGTGGCCACTTCAATTATTTCAATCATGTGAAAGCAATTTTTTTTTATTTTTTGTATTTCCCTTGCTCTTGGCTTGCTATTCAATGCATACACAGCTTCACCTTACTCACTTGGACATTTACTTTACAAACTGAACATTCTCTACTCCTTTAGTAATGCAGCACCAAGAAGTGTATTTTTTTAAATTGCATAACAATTTGCCTAGTGAAAGTGCATGTACATTCGTTCAGTGCAAATGGGGCAAAATAATACATTTTATTAGGCTATTTTCTCTGCTGGTCGAATGTTTTTTAATGATTTAAAATGTAAAATACCAGATCTGGCCACTAGATGGTGCTAAGAATCATATGAAATCCCTATGATACCTAACACAATCCAATGGCCAAATGCAGCACTTTCACGTTCACCCACAATCTAAAGATGTGATAGCAGGTTAATTGGCTGCCGTCTAAATTAGCTCCATTATGTGTAGGCTTTTCACTTAACAAAGTCTCAAAACTATGGCCCACTGAGAAGTTTCATGATGCCAGCTAAGAGATTTTAGTGGACCCTTAGCTGGGGTTGGTGGCGTATACTCAGACTCAGTGAACATGAGGAACTGGATTAGTTGGTCAACACTTCTACCCCCCCAAACTCCAATGATTACTCTAATGCAGTGTTTCTCAACCAGGGTTACATGGAACCTTAGGATTACTCCAGAGGCTGCTAGGGGTTCCTTGAGCAATGAGCTATTTCTGCCTTTCAGATACATTCCCACTGACACCATTCATCTGTTTAGCTATCTGCAAGTGGGTAATTCTTCCCAATGACCATTGACCACAAGTGTAAGGAGCATTCTTCCCACTCACCATCACACTAAAGGATCATGAGTTGTAGATGAAGCTGGAAAGTTATTGAAACGGTTCTTCTGTGTTGAAAAAGTTGAGAAAGGCTGATCTAATTTAAGAGTGGCTCTGATAGGTACCCTGATGTAAGGGAGGAACTCTGATTTTTGTTTAGCTCCTCAGTGGGGTGCATACATACTAAACACCAGGTGCAATAAAAAAAAAGTAAGCAAACAAAAGAGAAGCACATAAAAATGTGCACAGGGTGTACATATGGTCCTCTTCAGAAGAGAAAGGACCCTGGCTCTGATCCCCCAGGGCGCAAGATTCCTAACGGGGACTGGGGTAATCGTGGTCCACCTAGTTGAAACCAGGTACACCCCAGAGGCGGACTGACAACTCATGGGGCCCCCGGGAAATAGGAGGTTATGGGGCCCCCAGGCAATCAGAGATTATGGGGCCACACAGTATACACACACACAGTATACAATCACACAGTATACACATACACACACACACAGTATACAATCACACAGTATACACAGACATGTACTCAGTATACACAGACATGTTTCTATTGGCTGAGAAGGTACTGGAGAGGTGGGGCAGCTATAATCTCTGGATTTTTAGACCAAAAGGATGTCGGTAAGGGACATTTCAGAAACAGATGTAAAAAAAACACAGATTTTTACATACTCTCCCTGGTTTTACTGAGGCTGGCAACCCTGATGGGGCCCCCTAGTGGCCCGGGGCCCTCGGGAAGTGGCCGAGTGGCCGAATGGTCAGTCCACCCTTGGGTACACCCATTCTTTAAGAGACTTGGCAAGGCTAGGTGGGCTTCCCCCAAAGTGAGTCCCCATGACAGGTTGAGACCCAGACCATAAGGTCACGTGTCCTCCCCCCAAGACTTTTAGGGCAAGTCCAAAGACCTACACCTTACTAATCAGAAGTGAGTAAAGTGCATATATGTTGTGCAAAAAAAGTGCAAAATAAATAAGAGATTGGGGGTACCAAAGTGCGAGTCAGTAACTGGCCTTCCAGCCAGTATAATGCCGCATACATACGGTCGGAATTTCCGACAACAAATGTTCGATGGGAGCTCGATGTCGGAAATTCCGACCGTGTGTAGGCTCCATCAGACATTTTCTGTCGGAATTCCCGACAAACAAAATTTGAGATCTGGATCTCAAATTTTCCGACAACAAAATCCGTTGTCGGAAATTCCGATCGTGTGTACACAATTCCGAAGCACCAAATTCATCACATGCTCGGAATCAAGCAGAAGAGCCGCACTGGCTATTGAACAATTTTCTCAGCTCGTCATACGTCACCGCGTTCTTGACGTTTGGAATTTCCGACAACATTTGTGTGACCGTGTGTATGCAAGACAAGTTTGAGCCAACATCCGTCGGAAAAAAAACATGGATTTTGTTGTCGGAATGTGCGATTGTGTGTACGTGGCATAAGAGTTCCTCTGGTCCCAGCCAAAAGGCCCAACCCAGGAGGCAAGTGTGGAAAAAAAAGTGTGTAAGGGTGTCATGACCAAGGTGCCATACCAAATGCACAGTGAGTTACCTCACAGGGTTCTCCAACAGTGATTGGCCAAGGTTCTCTAAACCCTCAAAGGCAACCCTTCTCAACCAGGGTTCCTCCAGAGGTTGCTAGGGGTTCTAAGACCTTTGGCTGATGACTTTCCATCTGATGGTGCCTGCATAGCTCCCACTGAACCAATTAAAGGGGTATTTTTCCCCTCTATCCCTCAATTAATACATTTTAGCAAGGGTTCCCTAACAGTGATTGGCCAAGGTTCTCTAAAAGCTCTAAGGCAACCATACTCAACCAGGGTTCTGTGGAACACTATGGTTCCTCCTGAGGTTGCTAGGGGTTCTTTGAGCTTTGGCTGATTGACAGTCAGCGGCACAAGCCCAGAGATCCTATTAGTTCTCTATTAGGGTGACATTCTTTCTACTGGACTGGATTAAAGGGGCGTTTTTCCTCCAAACTTCAATGAATTTGTTTTAGCAAGGGTTCCCCAAAGACCAAAGGGGTTCCTCAGGGGTGAAAATGTTGAGTTAGGCTGCTCCAAGGGCTTTGTCCTCTGAGACCACTCATTCGAGCTGTTGGTGGTTACAAATTTAATGAAGGATCTTCTCTGAATTGGACGGCTCAATATCCATTTAGCTGTCCACAACAACACTGGAGGCTATAAGATACATTTTTCCATGTCACTCTCACTGATATATTTTATTTCCCCTTTAATGAAGGATCTCTCCCAATACAATTCTAAGATAGAAAATAAACAAGCCAAATTGATATGTTGCATGCCGGCAATGTCTTCATTTTATTTACTTACCTTGAAGCTCTCACTGGGATCTCGCAATGTTATTAGATTAATGCACACGGATTTACAATTCTAATTTATTTTATGCAGATTAGCTCCGGTTTCTAATTGACCTGCCTGACGTTTCATTCTTTGAACAATTTCTCTTCTTACTCCTACCCACAAAACAAAGTGGATTGCTGGATATAATAGCTGGGGCCATGCCTTGGAAAATTTGCGGACTGTGCCATAGTCTGTCAAACATGTTGAACAATTGCAAGCCACCAACAACGGACTTCTATTTGCACTATTCTAGTCTGTTAAATATACAATTGAAAGCAATTTGTTATATCTTTTAAGCTCCAAACATTTTTTTTGGAACCAGTCAGAAATCTAGTTCATAAACAATTGAAAGTGCGGGAAAACACCACACTAGTTTGTACAATCCATAAAAGATTTTATTCTGCAACAAAGGCCAACACATTTCAGGGGCTCAGCACTCCCCATTCATCAGGGCTTGTAAAGAAATAACCATAGGGTGAGGGATATCATCATGCACCAAACTGGAGCCCAAGTAGGCATGTAGAGATCATGCAGGCACTTGGACAAAGATAGCTGTCTTTGTCTATCTTTGTCCAAGTGCCTGTATAGATAATAAACACCTAGTTAGGTTCCAACTTACAGTTGAATATGGTTTCTCTCACTCTATGGTTACCATTCTACAAGGTACTCCTTCTTGGGTTCCAGCTTACAGTCCAAGAAGGGTATCCCTCATCCTATGGTTATCATTCTTCATGATACTTGGTGTAGTGTGCTACTAAAAGTGAGAGTAGGCAAACTATACTCTGACTCGTGTTAGCTTGTGAGTCTGTAATTTGGTCAGGGTCACTAGAGTTCAGGACTGGATGACTTATTCTGGTAGCTTCCTGGTGCCTCCCCCTGTTTATAGAATGTTGGAGAAAGTTCTAGAAGATAGCAGGCAGAAGCCAGGAGGGGTTGCCTTGAATATTTAGGGGACCTTGGCCAATCCCCAGGAGTGGGCTTGGTAGGGGACTAAGGAGCCTATAAATAGGCACAAGCCATGCCAGTCAGAGTCAGTCAGGTGGAAAATAGAAAAGCAGTGCTGAGGGGGGCTGTCAGTGGCCCTTGAGGGACTCCTGTCAGTGAGGGGTTTTACCTCATGCTGGAGCTCGGGAAGTTGGCCTGGAAAGATCCTGCCACAGGGGGCAGTTGGAGAAAAAACCACCGGAGAGGCAGCAGGAGCAAGAAGAGACAGTGAGTACATCAGCACGGTACAGGGACAGACAAGGGGAGAGACTGACAGCTGTAGCAGTGCTCTCTTGAAGACAACAGCATGCCAAGTCTTCATCCAACCTTGCCCTGGGGAACCTCCAGTGTGTGTGTCAGTCAGAAGGACTGGGAAGAGGAAGCAGCTAGGTGGGCTGTGACAGCCAGGTGAGCTAGCATTTCTGTAGAGCTGGGATGAGCGTCTACGGGGGAGTCAGAAGGTGGTGCAAAGTGCTGGTCACTCCACATGTGTTGTTTCACTAAGGGACTGAGAGTTCATGTAATGGACTGTCACTGAGCAAACGAGAGACTGTTAGTTCCCAAAGGAGTGGGCCGCAGCAGAAGCTGTACAAAAGGAACCAAGTTTGTGCAGGAGGTAGGAAGGAGAGGAATCTGTATATAGGGATGAAGTTGTCCCTGGTTTTACCTGTTCTATGATTCAAGTTGGCCATCCCATAATCCCTAACCCCATACAAGTTATCATCCTCTAATAAAACAACAGATACGCCTACTTAAGTTCCAAATTACAGCCCAGGACGGTATCCCTCACCCTATAGTTATCGTTCCACAGGATAATGCCGCGTACACACGATCGGAATTCTCGTCGGAAAAAGCTCTGATGGTTTTCCCAACGGAATTTTGACGGAATTCTGCTCAAACTGTCTTGCCTACACACGGTCACACCAAATTCCGACCGTCAAGAACGCGGTGACGTACAACACTACAACGAGCCGAGTTCAATGCATCCGAGCATGCGTCGAATTGTTTCCGAGCATGCGTAGGAATTTTGCGAATCAGAATTGCATACACACGATCGGAATTTCCTTTAGAAACCTTTTCCGTCGGAAAAATTGAGAACATGATCTCAATTTTTTGCTGTCGGAAATTCGGCCAACAAAATTCCGATGGAGCCTACACACGGTCGCATTTTCCAATGAAAAGCTCTCATTGGTCTTTTTCTGGCCGGAATTCCGATTGTGTGTACGTGGCATAAGTCTTATTGGGTTCCAGCTTGCAGTCAAGGTATGGCATCCCTCACCCTATAGTTATCGTTCTACAAGATACACCTATGTGGGTTCCAACTTACAATCCAGGACAGTATCCCTCACCCTATACTTATTGTTCTATGGGATACATCTACTTGGGTTCAAGCTTACAGTCAAAGTATGGCATTTCTTTATCATTGTTCTTCAAGATATATCTACTTGAGTTCCAACTTACGGTTCAAGGCTGTTTCTCTCACCCTATGGTTATCGTACTACAAGATACACCTACTTGGATTCCAGCTTAAAATCTAAGATGGAATCCCTCACCCAATGATTTGCATTCTACAATACTTGGGTTCCAATTTACCATCCAGAATGATATTCCTCACCCTGTGGTTATCGTTCTACAAGATACTCTTACATGGGTTCCAGCCTACAGTTCAGGTCAGTATCCTTTACCCTATGGTTATTGTTCTACGAGCCCTGGTGAAGGGGGGAGTGCTGAGCCCCTGAAATCCATTGGATTTTGTTGCAGAATAAAGTAATTTATGGATGGTACAAACCAGTGTTCCCCCACTATAATAAATTGGACCATGCTTTATAAGATTTTTTTTTTGCCTTCCTCTGGATCATCTGTGAGTATAAGGCTCTGTATATGGAGTTTTTCTATGTATTTTTTTTCTGTTGGTTGAACTAGATGGACTTGTTTCTATTTTTCAACCTAATATGTAACGATATCAATTGAAATAACCTAAGTTATTGTCTAATAAACATGCTCGTAGCAGAAATATAAAATTCACTCTGGTCCAATTTATGGCATATGAGCTGAAGGGGTTAAGGAAAACTGTGCCGAGATAAAGATGTAGCATGACATTATTAGACTCCGAAAGGAGTTGAGCTTTAAGAAGCAACTTTTGGTCCAAGAAATCTTTCTAACTGATGTTCCCAGAAGCTGCATCTACAGAGGAAATCTGGCTTTTTTTAATATATCTTTCTTCAAGCTCGAGAAATACTGAAGAGTCAACGGAATTGAGTTCGTGCTCGTTTAAAAAGCCGGTGCAACTTGAGTCCACAAGATTATCTGAAAACATTATATGAGGATACTTTAGAGCGCATCGCTGAATATATAAACAGGTTACCTTCGGCGTTACCTTCAAATTGTTACAGCGGTATAGATGAGATCTGGCTACTACATTTACAATACGCTTCCTATTCATTGCATTCCTTTATCAACCAATTCCAAAAGCTATATTCATACTGCGCCTCTGAGAAAATATTCAATCTGACAGTGTAGTCTATTAAAGTAGATGTAAACCCAATCACTAAAATCTTATATGCGCTTTAATGTGGTGAAAGCAACACTGTTGCAAAAAAGTATTATTAAAAAAGCTTTGTTGCCCCATAAAAAATGCAGTAAACACTTATCCTTCCTGGTGCCAGCACTGCCAAAAATTTGCTTCGATGCTGTTAAATCTTCCCCTATAGTCCATCGGGAAAATAGCACTTCTGGGGGTGTTAGTGTTCTGAGTTCACTGCTGCTTCCATCAGTTCCTCCTTCTGAACTCCCTTTAAGGGTCTTCTGAGGGCATCAGTCTCCTGGATCTCCTATCACTCTCATTGGTTTCTCTATCCAAACTCCCTTTGAGGTCATAGGGTTAAACCATTGATTCTTTCCTTGGAGGTCTTCTGGGGGTGTCAGTCTCTTGGCAACCCTGCAGCTCTCATTGGTTCCTCCTCATGACCTCTCTCTAAGGTCTTCTGAGGGTGTCAGTCTCCTGGATCTCCTATCACTCTCATTGGTTTCTCTATCCGAACTCCCTTTGAGGTCATAGGGTTAAACCCTTGATTCTTTCCTTGGAGGTCTTCTGGGGGTGTCAGTCTCTTGGGAACCCTGCAGCTCTCATTGGTTCCTCCTCATGACCTCTCTCTAAGGTCTTCTGGGGGTGTCAATTTCCTGGGTCCCCTACATGTCTCATTGGTTCCTTCTTCTGACCTTCCTTTGAGGTTATGAGGTCTTCTGGGAGTGACAGTCTTCTGGGTCCCCTGCAGTTGTCATTGGTTCCTTCTTCTGACCTCCCATTGAGGTCATAGGGAAAAAACATTGGTTCCTCCCTATGATCTCTCTATGAGGACTTCTGGGGGTGTCAGTTTTCTGGGTCCTCTACAGGTCTCATTGGTTCTTTCTTCTCACCTTCCTTTGAGGTCATAGGAAGAAACCATTGGTTCCTCCCTCTGAGGCCTTCTGGGGATGGCAGTCTTCTGCGTATCCTGCATCTCTCATTGGTTTCTCCGTCTGACTTCCCATTTGAGGTCATAGGGATGAACCACTGGTTCCTCTCTCTGAGGGCTTTTCAGGGTGTCAGTCTCCTAGGTCCCCTGCAACTCTTATGGGTTAATCCCTATGACCTCCCTCTGAGGTCTTCTGGGGATGTATATCTCCTGAGTCCCCTGCAAGTCTCATTGGTTCCTCCTTCTGACCTCCCTTTGAGGCCATAAAGATGAAGCATTCGTTTCTCCCTTTAAGGCCTTCTGGGGATGTCAATCTCCTGTGTCCCCTGTAGCTCTCATTGGTTCCTCCTTCTGACTTCCCTTTACGGTCATAGGGAAGAATCATTGCTTCCTCCCTCTAAGGTCTTCTGGGGATATCAGTCTGGGTTCCCTGCAGCTCTCATTAGTTCCTCCTTCTGACCTCCCTCTGAGGTTACAGGGATAAACAATTGGTTCCTGTCTCTGACCTCCCTGTGATGTTTTCTGAGGGTCTGAGGGTGCCAGTCCCATGGGTCTTATTAATTCCGCCTTCTGACCTGCCTTTGAGGTCATAGAGATGAACTATTAGATCCTCCCTCTGAGGTCTTCTGGGGGGTGTCAGTAGTCTGAGTCCCCCTATAGCTCTCATTGGTTCCTTCCTCTGATCTAATGTACCCCAAAGTAATGTGAGATCCGAGGGAGGAACAAGGGAGAGATGCAGGGGACCCATGAGACTGATGCTCCCAGAAGTGTTGGTTTCCCAGCAGATTTCGAGGGATGATTTCAAAGCATTGGAGTGGTGTCCATACAGATAGCAGAGGAAGGAGACAGCAGACAGAAATCACACTAGGTGCATTGTATTGAGGCACGTACACACTATAGAAGGATATGCTTTGTTCATTTTCATTTCAGAGGTTTACATCCAATTTAAGGGAGGGTTAACTTGATTTAGAAGGAAAAAAAAATCTTCCAAGCAAACTGTAAGAAACATTGATTAAAAAATGATATACTACGGTGTATGGACAGCTTTACTCTCTACTTAGGTCTAATGAAAAATTTTCAGCTCACCAGTTTCTGGATTCTGAAACCTTATCTTAACTCTATGAATACAATGGACCTTATGAGAGCTCAAATACATTTTCAATTTTGTACACTTCTACGTAAACTTATTAGATTGTTCAGTCAGATTGGAATATTACAAGTGGCTCTTCACCCTCAAGGTCTTTTGTTAATTAGGTGACAAAAAAGGTTTCGGTCATCAACCTCATTAACTTGTAACATGTCATAGCAGGTTCTGTCTTACATACAATGTGAATGTGAGACCTTTAAAGGTGGGGAGAGACTCGATGGATTATCATGCATTCATTTAGCAGTGCTATCTAGCATGTGTGTGCCGTAAAGAGGTTGTCAGGAGTGTACATGAGAAATACGAGGGCTCTACCAAAAGTAATGCAAAAGTGGACATAACTTTTTTTAGGAACTTATAGGTCCTTTAAGTTGCACATGTTGGTAGAGTAACTCTTCCTCCATAGCAGCTCTTCTTCTTTTTCATTGCAGGTAAATAATAGATTCCAAGTAGAAGTAATGCACCACCATTGAGTTCTTAAAAAAAGAGGGGTGCAGGCTGTCCAACATCCAAAGAAGACTACAGAATATTTATGGAGATGACACCATCATTGGTGACTCTTGTCAATGGGGTCATCTCCATAAACATTCTGTAGACTTCTCTGGATGTCAGACAGCCTGCACCCCTCCTTCATCAAGATCTCAATGGTGGCATGTTGCTTATGCTTGGAATACATTTAATTACCTGCAATGAAAAAGGAGAAGAAGAAGAAGAAGAGCTACTATAGAGAAAGAGTAATGCAGCGTACACACTCGGAATTTCCAATGGAAATAGTCCGATGGGAGCTGTTCATCGGATTTTCCGACCGTGTGTATGCCCATCAGTCTTTTTCTGTCGGAATTTCCGACGGACTTTGGATTGAGAACCTGTTCTCAATTTTTCCGACGGAAAACCTTTCTATCGGATTTTCCGATCGTGTGTATGCAATTCCGACACGCAAAATTCCGACGCATGCTCGGGAACAATTCGACGCATGCTCGGAAGCATTAAACTTCCCTTTTATAGTGCTGTCGAACGTGTTTTATGCCGCTGTGTTACTGACTGTCGGAATTTGGTGTGACCGTGTGTAGGCAAGACAGTTTGAGTGAAATTCCGTCAGAATTACGACGGGAAAACCATCAGAGCTTTTTCCGACGAGAATTCCGACCGTGTGTACGCGGCATAACTCTCTCTACCAACATGTCAAATTTAAAGGACCCATGTAAGTTAACCATTTGAAGGACCTATGAAAAATGAAGAAGAACTACTATAGAGAAATGCCGAGTACACACATTCGGACTTTGAAAAATCCGCTGGAAAAAGTCCGCGGGAATAAACGGACTTTCCGATGAGCGGCAAGTCCGTTCATTTCAAAAGTCCGGCGGACTAGCCTACTAACGGCGGGATTGTCCGCCGGACTGCCAAGTCCAGCGGACAATTTTAAAACAAAACTTAAAACCTAGTCCGCCGGACTTTTGGCGCCAAAAAGTCCGCCGGCGCCCACACACGAGGGGATTGTCCGGTGGACTTGAGTCCAGCGGACAATCCCGCGGGATAGTCCCTTCGTGTGTACGCGGCAAAAGAGTTACTCTACCAACATGTCAAATTTGAAGGACCTGTGTTAACAAACCAAACAAAACAAATATTGGATATTGGGATCCAATATTTCCCTTCAACGAAAAAGAAGAAGAGCTACTATAGAGAGTTACTCTACCAACATGGCACATTTGAAGGACCTGTGTTAACAAACCAAACAAAACAAATATTGGATATTGGGATCCAATATTTCCCTTCAACGAAAAAGAAGAAGAGCTACTATAGAGAGTTACTCTACCAACATGGCACATTTGACGGACCTATGTAAGTTAACCCCTTGCCGCTGTCACCTTCAAGCCCTTTAAGGGGTTTCAGATGCCGGCAGGCAGGGGTTTATGATCATATGACCGCCATGGTTGGCTATCACGCTGGTCACATGATCGGAAAGCTCCCGGTCGCAAGTAGCAATCGGGAGCTTTCTGCCAGCTTCCGGTAGCTGTATTTGCAATCTGGTACGCAAATATTCAGCCTCCCAGCGCCAAGGCCCACCTGCGGAGAGGCCGCATATTTGCATACCGCCAGCACCAAGAAGTTAATAAATAAGGTATGCCCACGTTTGCAATATTTTTGGTACAGCCCTTTTCGTTTTTTATTATTCTTACTGTGAATACCTTTTGATATGACTTTTAATATTAGGGTCCATTCACACCAAGGCAGTCCTATGTGTATGTAACACACATTTATGCAATGATATTGTTCTTTAGATTGAGTATGCCAGTGGGGTCACCTCCTGACTTGGTATTATCCACAGGCCCCTTTGCATTGACATACCTCCTTAGACCCAATCTGTCTAGACAGTATGGTCACCTGCTGACTTGATATAATCCACAGGCACAGAAATTGAATCCATTTCAAATATACTTCAGCTAATTGAAGTACAGAGGTTACAGTCCTTTGAAGTGTAAGAAGACAATGACTTTTCCTAAGCCCACCCACCAAAAAGACTAGCCATTTTTCAATGCTTTACCTACATAACGGCAAGGCATACATCTTCTCACCAATTGCGGTCTTGGTTGTCAGCACTTTCCCCATGTTGGGTACCCTTTATCCTGTCCCCAGCACTAGTATCAGGACCTCACCAGATATCCAACAGCTGGAGAATACCACTTGCTGGAATGACTAGATCTCGCCAGGAAGGGCCCCACCTAGTCCCATGGGGGCCAGTTTCAGGGTATGCCTCCGTTTTTTCTCATGCTCTACACCTAAACCCTCCCTCTTTCTAGCTCAACCCAATGTTTATATCCTAGGGGAAGGCTCCACCTAGTGGCCAAATGCCAAACTATTCAAACACCCACTTACATATGCATGTATATAACTTTTTGTAAATATTTATTGCTTGTTATCGATCATAGATATGTTCAAAGACAAACTAACTACAGTCATATAAAAAAAATGTTGATTATTTGGTCCTGGAGGTGGACATTTTTTTTTACAAAACACATCAACATCTCTCTACATATTCTGGAATTGTTCAAACACAGAAAGTGTTAGCTGATATGGTAGGTGACTGTATATCGTTTGCCGACATGCAAACAAATCAATTTTTGTAGTTGGAGTGGTCGGCTCTCCATGTGACTTTAAGACGCATTTGTCAATAAACACTTAAGAATGTTATGATACAATGTGTATGGTCTCTGGTGCTGAAAATTAAAGTCCTATTCATTTTCTCAATATATATAGATTTTGTATTAAGGATGTCAACATTTGAGCTAAGTCTAAGTTAAGTCTTAAATCCCCATTCTTCTTAAAACTTTTTTTATCAATTTTGCTGGATTTATTTTCTTTTTTAGACATTTCTAAACACACTCTGCACTAACAAAAGTCATATTAACTCCTTTCCCGACAATCTGTGTCTGTAATCCTGTATAATAATAATCTCCGATAAAGGCGCTTTAAGATTCTTCATATAGTAATTCCAGATGTCCTTCAGCTTGAGTTACCTCCATTAGTCTTATTTAGTAATGAGTAAGCACTGGTCCATGCATAATCAAGCAGCTATTTGGGAGAATAAAATCTGGCTTGTTTCAAGTTGTGTAAATAACCATCTTCTCAAATTTCCTCATGGGGCAGCTCCTGGTTCTTGCCCCTTGTAGGTCAATCTGCTCCAGGACTTGGTCTTGATTTATGAAGTGTAAAGTGAGATAGGAGGCTATTTAAAAGGACAGTACAGTATAGTGTTTACACACATTCACCAATTCCACACTCTACTCATCCATAAAATGTAAGTCATGGTATGGAGTCTGGGTGTCAGTCAGGGGCCAGGCTCAGAAACCAGCAGTAGAGAGGATCCCACCGACCAGCTAGATAAGTGAAGCAGCAGGACACTCTGGCGGATGATACAAGCTCATCCGAGGTGCAGAGCCTAAGCACTAACTGGTGTTCACCTGAGGTCCTAAAGGTGGAGATGGGCTTTGCTGCGTGTTAGCACCAGGTTGCAGTTTCCACAATCGCCTCACCAGGAGGGGAGCAAGCCGGGGTCCAGTAGCAGATATAGCAGGTAGGAATCAAGCAAAAGTGTAGACAGTAAATAAGCCAAAGGTCATTAATAAGTAAGCGCAGGTTGGGATCAAGCAAAAGTGTAGTCAAGGAACAAGCCAAAGGTCAGTAACGAGTGGTAGTGAAGATATGAAGGCCGTAGGAGTAACAAGAGTGAGATCTGGCGGATGATACAAGCTCATCCGAGGTGCAGAGTCTAAGTACTAACTGGTGTTCACCTGAGTTCCTAAAGGTGGAGATGGTCTTTGCTGCGCGTTGGCACCAGGTTGCAGTCTCCAGGATCGCCTCACCAGGAGGTAAGCAAGCCGGGGTCCAGTAGCAGATATAGCCGGTAGGAATCAAGCAAAAGTGTAGTCAGTAAACAAGCCAAAGATCATTAATAAGTGGGTGCAGGTTGGGAAAAGCAGAAGCAGAAGTGATAGTGGAGATAGGATGGCCGTAGGAGTGACAAGAGCGAGATATTGGCTGGAGAAAGCACAATAATCTGGCAAAACAGGAAGTGCAAAGGCACAGCTAAAATAGGAAGTTCATGGGAGGAGCAAGGGGTTCAAGGCGAGATCATTCAAGTAATTGTCCAGGGAGTTGTCCAGCATCCCAGTTGGCTCAGCAAGAAGAGACATAACATGTCTACGGCTTTCGATACAGCAGAGGTTCAGAACCAAGTCAAGGAACAAGCCAAAGGTCAATAAGAAGTGGTAGTGGATGTACGAAGGCCATAGGAGTGACAAGAGCGAGATATTGGCTGGAGAAAGCACAATAATCTGGCAAAACAGGAAGTGCAAAGGCACGGCTAAAAGAGGAAGTTCATGGGAGGAGCAAAGGGTTCAAGGCTCACGAGAAACAAGGTTCAAGGCAAGCTCATTCAAGTAATTGTCCAGGGAGTTGTCCAGCATCCCAGTTGGCTCAGCAAGAAGAGACATCACATGTTTACGGCCTTCGATACAGCAGAGGATCAGAACCAAGTCAAGGAACAAGCCAAAGGTCAGTAACAAGTGGTAGTGGATGTACGAAGGCCATAGGAGTGACAAAAGTGAGATATTGGCTGGAGAAAGCACAATAATCTGGCAAAACAGGAAGTGCAAAGGCCCTGCTAAAATAGGAAGTTCATGGGAGGAGCAAAGGGTTCAAGGCTCACGAGAAACAAGGTTCAAGGCAAGATCATTAAAGGAATTGTCCAGGGAGTTGTCCAGCATCCCAGTTGGCTCAGCAAGAAGAGACATCACAAGATACAGCAGAGGTTCAGACCCAAGTCAAGGAACAAGTCAAAGGTCAGTAACGAGTGGTAGAGGCTATACGAAGGCCGTAGGATTGACAAGAGCGAGATATTGGCTGGAGAAAGCACAATAATCTGGCAAAACAGGAAGTGCAAAGGCACGGCTAAAATAGGAAGTTCATGGGAGGAGCAAAGGGTTCAAGGCTCACGAGAAACAAGGTTCAAGGCGAGATCATTCAAGGAATTGTCCAGGGAGTTGTCCAGCATCTCAGTTGGTTCAGCAAGAAGAGACATCACAAGATACAGAAGAGGTTCAGACCCAAGTCAAGGAACAAGCCAAAGGTCAGTAACGAGAGGTAGTGGAGATAGGAAGGCCATAGGAGTGACAAGAGCGAGATATTGGCTGGAAAAAGCATAGGAGAAAACTCCTATTAACAAAACTACATTATTGGATGTTTAATGTGAAGACAAGTTCTATTTCAAATAAATCTGGTCCCTCACTCTCCTGACTGGGTTTGCTTTCAGGTATGAACCTTCACCATTTGTTCATCAGAAGCATAGACACATTCTAGCATGTATATCATGTCCATACAGTGAATGTGGTGCAAGGTTGTTCATTTCAAGGTCATTACAAGGACAAGGGGACACTCTTCGCTTCTGGAAGAAAAGATGTCTAACCTCTGCATGCAGAAAGGCTTTTCCTTACCGTACGAGCTGTAAAAATGTTCAGTACCTACCTCAGGAGCTAGTTCTACCAAGATCAGTAGAATGCTAAAAATGGTGGGTGGGTTATAAATAGCTACTAATATATATAATTAATCACACTGTGGTTTGTGGACCTCGGAAACCTCTGAATGCCTCGGGGGGATCGGAATGGAATTCTTTTCCCTGTTGAAGCAAATTGGACTTTATAAGGTTTGTATGACTTCCTCTCGATCAACTGTAAGCTTAGGGTTCCATTTATTTATTTATTAATTTTTCTATTGGTTGATTAATGGACTTGTAACTGGGTGGCAAATAACAATTTTGCTTGTTTCACTAAGGAAGGGTATGTTCACAAAATGATTGATCCTGGCCGAGAAGTATAACTAGAAACATCAGGGCCCCCGATGCAAGAAACCATGAAGGGCCCTCCTAACCCAAGCCCAGGGCCCTTCCCCCTGATCCCAGGGCACATTAACCGCTTGCCGACCGGCTCCTGTAGTTATACGTCGGCAGAATGGCACGGCTGGGCAAAGTAACATACCCATACTTTACTTTGAATTTCTCGCTGTGTGCGCGCACGCTCCTGCCATGAGCTCCATGACCGCGGGACCCGTGGACTCGATTTCCGCCAGGTGCCCGCGAACGTGCCACGGAGCTGAAGAACGGGGAGATGCCGATGTAAACACAGCATCTCCCCATTCTGCCTAGTGACAGGACACTGATCGTCTGCTGCCGGTCATCGGGAGCAGCGATCAGTGTCGTGTCACTGCTAGTTAAAATCACTCCCTAGGACATACTTAAGCCCTCCCCCACCCCCTGGTGATTAACCCCTTCACTGCCAGTGACATTTTTACAGTAATCAATGCAATTTTATAGCACTGATCGCTGTATTAATGCCAATGGTGCCAAAAATGTGTCAAAATTGTCCGATGTGCCCGCCATAATGTCGCAGTCATGATATAAATCGCTGATCGCCGCCAATACTAGTAAAAAAAAATTATTAAAATATTAATAAAAATTACATAAAACTATCCCCTTTTTTGTAACGCTATAACTTTTGCGCAAACCAATCAATAAACGATTATTGCAATTTTTTTACCAAAAATATGTAGAAGAAATATATATCGGCCTAAACTGAAAAAAAAAAATGTTTTTTTATATATTTTTTGGGGATATTTATTATAGCAAAAAGAAAAAAATAATGTGTTTTTTTTCAAAATTGTCGCTCTTATTTTGTTTATAGTGCAAAAAATGAAAACCGCTTTTGTCAGTTAAAGCGACGCAGTGCCGA
This sequence comes from Lithobates sylvaticus, assembly GCA_028564925.1. Classification (NCBI taxonomy): domain Eukaryota; kingdom Metazoa; phylum Chordata; class Amphibia; order Anura; family Ranidae; genus Lithobates; species Lithobates sylvaticus. The sequence continues at coordinate 13,288,402 of CM053033.1, read as the reverse complement.
ATCGCAAAAAGTGCTCTGGACTTTGGCCAGCAAAATGGTCCGGGGCTTAAGTGGTTAAAGAGTTCCCCCTTATATTAGAATCCCCCCTTACATCAGAGTTGCCAGAGTCCCCTTTACATCAAAGTCCCTCTTTACAGTGAATCAGAGTCTGCAGGGTTTCCCTTTACAGTGCAAGGGGGAACTCTGTGGACCCTGATGTAAAGGGGGAATCTGTGGACCCTGATGTAAAGAAGGACTCTGTGGACCCTGATGTAAAAGGGGGGACTCTGTGGACCCTGATGTAAAGAAGGACTCTGTGGACCCTGATGTAAAAGGGGGACTCTGCGGACCCTGATGTAAAGGGGGACTCTGCGGACCCTGATGTAAAGGGGGACTCTGTGGACCCTGATGTAAAGGGGGACTCTGCGGACCCTGATGTAAAGGAGAATACTGTGGACCTTGATGTTTAGGGGAACTCTGCGGATCCTGATGTAAAGGGGGACTCTGTGCACCCTGATGTAAAGGGGAACTGTGTGGACCTTTATGTATAGTGGAACTCTGTGGACCCTGATGTAAAGGGGGACTCTGCGGACCCTGATGTAAAGGGGGACTCTGCGGACCCTGATGTAAAGGGGGACTCTGTGGACCCTGATGTAAAGGGGGACTCTGCGGACCCTGATGTAGAGGAGAATACTGTGGACCTTGATGTTTAGGGGAACTCTGCGGATCCTGATGTAAAGGGGGACTCTGTGCACCCTGATGTAAAGGGGAACTGTGTGGACCTTTATGTATAGTGGAACTCTGCGGACCCTGATGTAAAGGGGGACTCTGCGGACCCTGATGTAAGGGGGAATGCTGCAGACTCTGGTGTAAGGAGGAGCTCTGATCTACAAGGTTCTCTGGTCTCCAGAGCCGCCTATTACATCAGATTTCACAGCATTCTTTTTTTACCTCAGAGTCTGCAAAGTTTCTCCTTGCACTGTAAGGGTGAACTCTGCTGACTCTGATTTAGGGAATGCTGGAAACTCTGATTTGAGGGGGAGCTTTAGCGACCAAAGACCCTTATATCAGATTTTCTCTTTACACCAGAGTCTGCAGTGTGAATGCACTAAAGTGGGTCGGCCGGAGGGAGGGGGGACTTGGAAAACTGGGCCAAAAGTGGGAACGGGTACCTGTCAAAGCCAGGTAGCCGCCCCCCCCCCCCAAAAAAAGTTGCCAAATGTGGCAGTGGAGGGGGGGAGGAGGCAGACAAACGAAGCGTCTCCTTTTGGGCTTTAATCCTAATATCAACCCCTAATATTAACTTCTAATCCTAAACCCTTAATCCTAACCCTAATATAAACTCCTAACTCTAATAGTAAACCCTAACACAAAATTTTGACCCCTAATCCTAAACAATAACCCTAATATTAACCTTAACCCGTAACCTAACAAAATACATAAATGAGTAAATAAATAAATAATAACAAATACATTTACCCCTAACCCTAAACTTTAACCCCTTCCAAAAAAAAGCAAAAAAAAAGATAAATAAATAATAAATAAAAGCGGATAAAAAAGCTGAGAAACAAAGCAACAAGTGATAAAACAGATTATTTTATATACTATCACAAATGCCTGCATATCCTTTCTATTTCTTTTTCCTTGCTTACTCATAATTGTTTTTGCATTGTTCGCCTGTGTGATTGTATGGAGCTATAAACGCCCGCCCACTGATTGGGGCTTGTCAGCTCCCGCTGCCTCATCTCCATACTCGTCAGGCCGCAATGCATTTTGGACTCTGTATTCCGGATGATTGATGTTTTGCGCATGCGCACTAACTCCTGCACATTTACACTCGGCCGGTGACGTCAGACGCCAGCCGAGTGGCATGTCTGTATATAAAGCCATCACTCTTGATAGCATTTGTTGCATCAAGGGTGACCTTATATTGCTGAAGACGGCTCCAGGGTAAATTTTAACTCAAGCTTAATCATTTCTCTATGTTCGCATCTATTGCAATCTTTTTTTCTTTGGACTTATGAGCAAACTTCTCCCGCTTTTGATTAGCTTGCTAACCATATATATGCCTTGGTTGCTGCCATCTGTTTAATCTCCTTACTGGTAGGAGACAGGTGATCTGCAGCATGCACTTTAGTCGCTTGAGCTTGATAGCTCACATATTTCATCAAATTTCCCCAATACTGGCATTTACTAAGAATACGCTTTCTTATGGAATGTCTAAGTTAGCTTTATCTATATTAAGATCACATTTAAGCTTAGCATTACTTATTAATCCCTTTTGATGCCTTTCAGCTTATTTTTTATCTAATCTTTCTGCCAATCAATAATTCCTATCATCATACGGCACCCTTGATTTTTCTGCACTTCAATAGTTTGTTAGTGAGTATATGTTTCGTTTGTGATGTACTATCTTTAACCATTCAGTCGTATCTTAAGTAGGGATGGGGGAACGGTTCGGCCCTAGCAAAAGTTTGGGCCGAACCTTAGCTGTTCGGACGTCCGACGAACCGTTTGTTCGGCCGCCCGGACCGACCACAATGCATTGCGGCGCTGGACAGTGCATTGCAAGCCCTGATTGGCTGAAGCAGTCAAAACTTCAGCCAATCAGGGAAAAGAGCACTGTCAGAGTTATGATTGGACACTGTCATCATGACTTTATCCAATCATGGCTCATTCCCGCCCGCAGTATAAAAGTATTCTTTCAATGGCAGCCATTTTCAGCGTGATTTTGGCGTGGACAGAGATAAAACAGGGCTTTGTTCAGTGCTGTTAGTTAGTTAGTGTGCTATACTGTGCTATTTTGCTTTAATTGTCAGTGTAGAATATTAGTTTAGTGTCTGACTAGGAATAGTGTGAGTGTAGTGAAGAGGACCATCATTCAGCTTTGCATAGTGTGCAGCTAGAGTAGGGACAGCTCAAATAGTTTTTACACTAGTGTAGTGAGACCGTCTCATTCATACATACATAAGTGTAGAGTAGGGACAGCTCAGATAGTTTCACTGTAGAGTAGTGAGACCTGGTCAGTAATCTTTACATTAGTGTATAGCTAGAGTAGGGACAGTTTAAATAGCATCAGTGTAGTGACAGTTGAACACCAACTATTTGATGGCGTTACTGCCAGTTTAACGCCATATAATTTTGTGTGTGTTACTGACAGTTTAACGCCATATAATTTTGTGCGTTACTGCCAGTTTAACACCATTTACTTCTGTGTGCGTTACTGCCAGTTTAACGCCATATAGTTCTGTGTGCGTTACTGTCAGTTTAACGCCATATAGTTCTGTGTGCGTTACTGCCAGTTTTATGCCATATAGTACTGTGTGCGTTACTGAATGTTTAATGCCATATAGTACTGTGTGCGTTACTGCCAGTATAACGGCATATAGTTTTGTGCGTTACTACCAGTTTAGCGGCATTTACTTCTGTGTGCGTTACTTCCAGTTTAACGCCATATAGTTCTGTGTGCGTTACTGACAGTTTAACGCCATATATAGTTTTGTGTGCGTTACTTCCAGTTTAACGCCATATAGTTCTGTGTGCGTTACTGCCAGTTTAATGCCATATAGTTGTGTGTGCGTCACTGCCAGTTTAAAGCCATTTACTTCTGTGTGCGTTACTGCCAGTTTAAAGTCATATAGTTTTGTGTGCGTTACTTCCAGTTTAACGCCATATAGTTCTGTGTGCGTTACTGCCAGTTTAACACCATATCGTTTTGTGCTTTACTGCCAGTTTAACGCTATTTACTTTTGTGTGTGTTACTGCCAGTTTAACGCCATATAGTTCTGTGCGTCACTGTGCGTTTGGCGCATTATATTGCAGTATATTATAGTGTATCCGTGGAGTGTGTCTGTGTAGTGTGAGTACTCAAATTAAAGTGCACCAAACACCTTTTACATTGATTAAAGTGCATCCACGTACACATTTCAACTTCTTTTTTACATTTGCTTATAAGCACCGCCCCCTCTCTCCCAATAATGTCTGGGAGGACAACAAGGAGAGGCAGAGGTTCCCTTGGCACTGTAAGGGGGCCAGCAACAAATGTGTCCACAGGCAAAGGTGAACGTGATGGTCAGTCCTCAGGCAGGGCATAATTTCCTCTGTTTAGTGAGTTTGCCCATGCTATCCAGCCACAGCATGCAGAGGAGGTGGTAGACTGACTTACTAAACCTTCCTCATCCTCCTAATCCTCTGTCACGCAAGTAGAGACAAGTGCGCAGTCCCCTGCAGTTGCCAGAGTGGATAAACCCGCCTCCTTGTTGACATCTATTCCTGCCATAGCCCCAACATCAGCCATTGAGGAGTCAGCTGAGTTATTGACCACAGCGTCAGCCACTTACTCCTCTTCTGGGAAGGATTTCCACAAGATTTTGGAAGGTATTTGTGGAAAATATTGCCTAATTTGCCAAAAGAAAAAAGCATTTGTGAGGTCAGGTACTGATGTTGTCGGAGAAGGCTTGGCTTAGAACCAGCTTTCAAATTGATTCTGAAGGAACTCTTGCATGTCCCTCGCCGCTATAGAAAAATATTGTCACCTGCCTCGGTGATCTGTCAACTCTCCTGGAATTTTTTTTTATTTTTTTTTTATGGACTTCGACATTTCTTTGTCTGCCCCTCAAATCTTGCAAAGTCTCTCACTCTCTGTTGAATTGAACGCATTGCAATTCTGTTCTGTAATCCTTTTGTGGCCATGGTGGTTATTATTAATGTCTCGATGGCCAGGCCAAAGTTAGCAGTGTCCTTATGTGTAGATTAACTTAAATAAAACCGCACAACTAATCTGTCTACCCTAAAAAATGTTACACTGATTTTTAAGGACATATACAGTATGTCTTTAACCGCTTCAGCCCCGGAAAATGTTACCCCCCTTCCTGACCAGAGCACTTTTTGCGATTCGGCACTGCGTCGCTTTAACTGACAATTGCGCGGTCGTGCGACGTTGCACCCAAACAAAATTGACGTCCTTTTTTTCCCATAAATAGAGCTTTCTTTTGGTGGTATTTGATCACCTCTGCGGTTTTTATTTTTTGGGCTATAAATAAAAAAATAGCGAAAATATTTTTACAAAAAAAACATTATTTTTTACTTTTTGCTATAATAAATATCCCCCAAAATATATAAAAAAAAATTTTTTTTTCCTATGTTTAGGCCGATATGCATTCTTCTACATATTTTTGGTAAAAAAAAATCGTAATAAGTGTATATTATAGCGCAAAAGTTACAGTGTCTACAAAATAGGGTATAGTTTTATGGCATTTTTATTATACATTTTTTTTTTACTAGTAATGGCGGCGATCTGCGTTTTTTATCAGGACTGTGACATTATGGCGGACACGTCGAACAATTTTGACACATTTTTGGGACCATTGGCATTTTTACAGTGATCAGTGCTATAAAAATGCATTGATTACTGTAAAAATGTCACTGGCAGTGAAGGGGTTAACCACTAGGGGGCGATCAAAGGGTTAATGTGTTCCCTATTGTGTGTTCTAACTGAAGGGGTGAGGGGGCTGTGTAGGGGAGATCAATGTACTCTTTATGAACAGACGATCTGTCTGTTCTCCCCTCGCGGTATCCCGGCGGTAATCGCGACCGCCGGGCACTCGCATCGGCTCCGTGGGCGAGCAGAGGGCACACGTGCCCCTAGTGGCCAAATCTAGAAGCGACGTAACATTGCGGCGATTCGTGCAGCCGAGGCCATGTTGCCGCAGTACAACTGCAGCGGCTGGTCGGCAAGCGGTTAATTTAGTACTTTGTTTTGTTAAAGTGGATCTTCACCCACCCCCCTCCTTTTTTTAACCTCTGCTTACCTGGTTGTGGGTCCTGCACAGTTAAGATTCTCACTCGCCCAGAGTATCCAGCGTTATTCTACTGAGATCCTCTTCTCCTCTGCCCCCCACCTTGATCCAACAACGCCAACGTCTTGGGTGACGTCATTGGGGAAGCTGCCAGCTCTTCTAGGTTCAGCCTGGTGGCACTCCCAATGATGGGCCACTAGGCCCACCCGCCTCCTCCTTTCTCAATGAAGGACTTTGCCTCCTGGGAAATGTGACGTACATATCTCAGGAGGCACAGCAGGCAACGTGAGGCACGTCATTTGACTAGGCGAGTGAGGGGGGGGGGGTGAGATAAGCATTTTAAGTGAAAATTCCTATGATATTGGATTCACGGATTGTTATTGGTTATAGAAGGTGCAGCAGGAGCTGTTTTCTTTTAGGCTGTCTGTCAGATTGAAACCGTATGCTGTTCTACTGTCTAAAGTTGGAGATAAGCTTTATAATCAGGACATTTTTTTTAACAGGGGAGCCTGGAACACAGGGAAATAAAGAGTCCTATATGAAAATATTAAATATTTAAATGCACTCCATCATATTTATGCTTTTGAAGATCTAGTGCAGGGTTCTCAACCAGGGTCCCATGGAAGCAGAGGTTTCCTCCAGAGGTTGCTAGGGGTTCCTTGAGCAACGAGCAATTTCTGCCTCTCGGATAAGTTCCCACTGACACCATTGATCTTTCTGTCTATCTGACACGGGGTAATTCTTCCCAATGACCACAGGTGTAAGGAGCATTCTTCCCACTGACCATTTCACTGGGTTTTAGCTATAATAAGTTTTAGCAGGGGTTCTCTGAGACCGGAAAGTTATTTCAAGGGTTCCTCTGTGCTGAAAAGGTTGAGAAAGGCTGATCTAGTGACTCTTCTCACTGTGACCTGTGACACACTCTGAAGTTACAATGTCTTGGCAAAAGTTACCTCCACTCTGGATAACTTGGTGTTCCTTCATATGAAAGTGGGTATGGTACCTATTGTCTAAAATAAGCTTTTTTTCTGGTCCAGGTCCATGCATTTATAGTGATGGGAAATCACACAAGTTGTCAAAATCTACCTAGAAAAATATGAAACCTTTTAGAGTTTGGGAATACGATAATTTCCCCAGGGCTTTGGTCTTTTTCTCCACCCAAAAAGGATTCAACATCCTGATTTCTTGTGTAGCGCACTACTCCCTTGGGAGCTGCTAAGTTGTTCATTACCTTTATGTCAATAGCCCCCGTTCTTCCTTCCCATGCAACTTCCACAAACAGTCTTTATATTCTGTAAAGCTTTTATTCTTGAACTTGTGTTGGTGGAACAAATAGATAGAAGATATCAGATACCTCTATTGATTCTGGTTCCTGTCTCTGATCCTGCGTACTCTCCTTTGTGAACTGACCAGCATCACTCTGAATAATACTGTGGGTTGTAGATTCCAAAGTCCCAGGCCACACCGCCTAATTCCTTGACTCTTGCAATCAGCCCATGTCAGTTCTGGAAAGTGTCTCTACTAGGTCTTTGGGCACATAGCAAGTTTACGGATAAGCACCACTGGGTTGCACTCCCTTTGCTCACTCCCAATCGACAGTCTATGTTACCCACAGAAGGTCAATTCCCAGTTTCCTACGTCCGCTTTACTCTTACTTCCTCCTCCTCATGGTCCGGCGCATCCCCGACTGGGACGCCCGGTTTTCTCCTCTGGTCTACATGGCGACGTCTGCTCCCGCTATCCAGCGCTGGGGTCTCTGAACCCCCAGGCCTTCAAGCCTGCTCCTGCTATCAAGCCTGCTCCTGCTATCCAGCACTGGGGTCTCTGAACTCCCAGGCCTTCAAGCCTGCTCCTGCTATCCAGCACTGGGGTCTCTGAACTCCCAGGCCTTCAAGCCTGCTCCTGCTATCCAGCACTGGGGTCTCTGAACTCCAAGGCCTTCAAGCCTGCTCCTGCTGCACTCTCTACATCTTGAATTTCTCCGCCCCCCGGAAGCATGTGACCCCCCAGCAAATATGCGAGTCCTGCCCCTGTCAATACAATTTAATGATTGGTCCAGAGCTCTCCGCATAAGCTGCCTACCACTCAGGTCTCGAATCCTGCCTCCCTTCCAGAACATTTCCACTGGAAGGATGAGGGGACTTTCTTGAGCCAGAGTGTAGGTGGCCACACCTCCCTCTATTCTAACACTCCCACCTCCCAAAAAAACAACCAGGCCTAGAAAAAGTGCAAGGCCCTGGCTAAACTTACCTATCACTATTTACAGAAACACACTAAGCACCCACCTAAATGGGGTGGGCGCTACACTTCTATATGTCAATAATCATTGATTAGTGTTTTCAACTCACATGCATTACTATTACCCCATCCTCTCTCCTAGACCCCTAACTCTTCCTCAGTTTTTAACCTCTCAACCAGTGGTCGCCAAACTGTGATGGACCGGATGCTTGTCTTTATCCAGCCCTTGAGGCACTATTCCTTCCACTGATATGTGGCACTATTCCTTCCACTGATATGTGGCACTATTCCTTCCACTGATATGTGGCAGTATTCCTCCCTCTAACACCAACAGTGGGGCATAATTCCTTCCAATGAAACCCTTGATGTGGGCAATATTCCCCTGTCACGCCTACTCTCTAGTGTAGGTGGTCAGGCACTATAGCGTTCTTCACCTATAGCAGACCCCTTTCCCATAAGGCAAGCAGATCCACCAGTATTTGGTTGCCCACAGGTCTTATACACAATGCTTTAGTGCCTGGCCACCATGCCAGGGCAGGCACAAACTGAGCACAGCAAACAAGCTCTTGCAGTTGGCAGACAGGCAGAGTGGTCAGTGACAGTCCAGGTTCAGGGCAGGCTGAGATTTTAGCGTAGTCAATATTCAATCGAAGGTCATCAACAAGGGAATCCAAACTAGCAGGGACAGGAACAGGGCAGACAAACAGGGAACTTAAAGCGCGTGTTACACACACTAATGCCCCGTACACATGATCGGACTTTCCGACAACAAAACCGTGGATTTTTTTCCGAAGGATGTTGGCTCAAACTTGTCTTGCATACACACGGTCACACAAATGTTGGCCCACAATTCCGAACGTGGTGACATACAACACGTACAACGAGCCGAGAAAAAGGAAGTTCAATAGCCAGTGCGGCTCCTTCTGCTTGATTCAGAGCATGCGTGAACTTTTGTGTGCCGGACTTGTGTACACACGATCGGACTTTCAGACAAAAACTTTTGAGAACCAGGCCTTAAACATTTGTTGGCGCAAAGTCCGACAGCAAATGTTCTATGTCGCATACACACGGTCGGACTCTCCGACAACAAGCTCACATCCAACATTTGTTGTCGGAAAGTCCGATCTTGTGTACCCGGCATATCACAAGCAAGACCTTAAGGGTTTAGCTAGCCTAAATCAGATTTGGTCTCTGATTTGGTCTCTTTGGTCACCCACAGACTGGCTACATCAATCACCTTGCAGGTGGACAGACAGACCGGGAGAGTGCAGCTTAGCCAAAACCAGGATCCCAGAATGGGACCAGCAGCTGACATGGCACAGGAGCGCTACATGCTCCTGACACCCCCCCCCCCCCCCACTGACACCAACAATTGGGCATAATTCCTCCCACTGATACCAATGATGGGGCACTATTTCTATCACTGGTATGTGGTACTATTCTTCCCACTGACACCAACCGTTGGGTCTACTTCCAACAGTGGGGAATTATTCCAGCCACTGACACCATTGATGGAGCATAATCCCCCCCCCGCCCACTGATACCAATGACAGAGCACTGTAACTCCTCTAACTGACCACAGGTGCTATGGATTTTTTACCCCCACCACCACCAAGCCTTGAGGCATTGTTTACTCCTCTAATCCCACTGGCCACAGTCTGGCTCCCCTAAAGTCCGAAGGACAGTAAACTAGCTCTTTGTTGTGGAACTACACATCCCATGAGGCATTGAAAAGTTTAGAGACCCTCGGTCTAAACTATCACTTTGTACTTATCATCAGCAAAAGTGTCCTGTAACCCATGATCAGTTCTCATGCAGCTTGTGCCGAATCCTCACAGAGCTAAATCAAGACCAAAAACTAAAGGATTTACAGGTGTAATGCCCCGTACACACGGTTGGAAATTCCAATGGAAAATGTCCGATCGGACCATGTTGTTGGAAAATCCGTCCGTGTGTGGGCTCCATTGGACTTTTTCCATCGGAATTTCCGACGGAAAAAATTTGAGATCCTGCTCTCAAATTTTCCGACAACAAAGTCCGATCGGACTTTTTCCGATCGTGTGTAGGGAATTCCGAGGGACAAAGTGCCACGCATGCTCAGATCACATTACAAGACCAAAGCTATTGGCTACTAGCCTCTACGTAGTCCCGTCGTAGGCAACAAACGTCACCACGTTCAGAATGATTGGATTTTCCGACAACTTTGTCCGACCGTGTGTATGAAACACCAGTGTCGGACAAAATGCGTCGGAAAAAATCTGACAGATTTTGTGGTCGGAATTTCCGACCGTGTGTACGGGGCATTAGAGCAGATTTCTACCAGGGCAAATGGTAAAGGAAAACTTTGGTCCTTGGTGTATTATATTTTAATAAATCAACTCCTGTAGAGAGGAGTTATTATCAACATTAGAGATATTAGAGATTTGCTTTTATCAAGCTTGCAATAGAGGAGTGGTGTCACCTTCTTGATGGAGCCAGTCATGTTATGCCCCGTACACACGATCGGACTTTCCGACAACTAAACCGTGGATTTTTGTTCGAAGGATGTTGGCTCCAACTTGTCTTGCATACACACGGTACGCAGTGGTGGCTGGTGCTCAAAAATTTTTGGGGGGCGCAAACAAACAGCCTCACTGTGCCATCAAACGCTGCCACTGTGCCCATTAAATGCTGCCACTGTGCCCATCAAATGCTGCCACTGTGCCCATCAAACGCTGCCACTGTGCCCATTAAACGCTGCCACTGTGCCCCAAGTGCTGCCACTGTGCCCCAAGTGCTGCCATTGTGCCCCAAGTGCTGCCACTGTGCCCCAAGTGCTGCCATTGTGCCCCAAGTGCTGCCACTGTGCCCCAAGTGCTGCCATTGTGCCCCAAGTGCTGCCACTGTGCCCCAAGTGCTGCCATTGTGCCCCAAGTGCTGCCACTGTGCCCCAAGTGCTGCCATTGTGCCCCAAGTGCTGCCACTGTGCCCCAAGTGCTGCCACTGTGCCCCTTAAGTGCTGCCACTGTGCCCCTCAAGTGCTGCCACTGTGCCCTTCAAGTGCTGCCACTGTGCCCCTCAAGTGCTGCCACTGTGCCCCCTGCCTGCCCTCTGCACTTACCTTGTCTCGGTGTGCAGCTGGTGACGGCGTCAGGCGGTGAGCGGTGTCTCCTCATCGTCCGATGTCTTCTCCCGCGCTCCTCCTGTCTTCTGCTATGATTGGACGCCTAGCGTCCAATCACAGCGCCTGTGACTTCAGCCAATCAGGTGACAGGTAACAGACCCGGCAAAACCTGATTGGCTGAGAGGCGGGTCTGTGTTAGGGAAGCGATGTATTCGCTTCTCTAACACAATACTGTGTAAACAGCGAACGCACAGCATTGCGCCCGCTGTTTACACTTATGGAAGCCTATTAGAGCCCACCGCTCCAATCAGGTCACCTATTAAAGCTGACAGCTCTAATAGGGTGCTTCCAAAAACACCCCCCCCGCTGTAATTCAGATGCCCGGCGCCCGACAAGGGGCCGGACACCTGAATAGGGGCGGCAGCGGTGACAATAGATAGATACATGCAAATCTATCTATTGGTGATAGAGCGGTGCAGGAGAGAGGGGGCGGCGCTCCTGCGTGATATCTCCATTACGAACGCTAGTTTTACAAGACCGAGCACTTACAGCTAACTTGTGTACACACGATTGGAAAGTCCGACAACAAACATTTGTTGGCGGAAAATTTGAGAACCTGGTAGCCAACATTTGTTGGCGGAAAGTCCGCCAACAAAGCTTATCGCCAACAAGCTCACATCCAACATTTCCCGTCGGAAAATCCGATCGTGTGTACGCGGCATTAGAGATATTAGAGATATTTGCTTTTGTCAAGCTTGCAATAGAGGAGTGGTGTCATCTTCTTGATGGAGGCAAGTCCTCCTCCAACCACCATTCATACAGATTAAAAACATCTTCAACTTTTACAAACTGTAGGACCCCCATCGAGCCGGCTGGGTTGTGCCATTCTCTCATCTCATAACTGAGAAGCATTAATATGCTGGGCCATGTTTGCCTGCCTGCCAAGATGACTTGCTTAAGTTACTTCTTCTCTGAATGAGGTTCTCTTATATCAGTCACATCAGTGAATCTCTGGATCATTGTAATTCTTTTATCTGGGCTTTATTCCAAAGTCTTTTTATTTTTTCTGTCTTTTTTTATGCTTCTCTTCACGTACCAGTCACCAATAAAGGCTATGCCAGACATCATGGTGTGCTGGAAGAGACTTGGCAGATACTTCTTAGGTCATCATCTCACTACAAAAAAAAAAAAATGGCCAAGATAAACGTTCCAGCTAGTTCTCTACAAGACAGGGAAACAATACCGGTGGAACTGTAATGCCGCGTACACACGATCGGGAATTCTCGTCGGAAAAAGCTCTGATGGTTTTCCCCCACGGAATTTCGATGGAATTCCACTCAAACTGTCTTGCCTACACACGGTCACACCAAATTACAACCGTCAAGAATAGACATGTGCACAACAAAAACATTTGTTTATTTTCGTTTTTTTCGTTTCCGTTGATTCGTAACGATTCGTAAATTCGTAAGTCGTCGGTGTTCGTATTCGTAACGATTCGTATTTTCGTAAGAGTTATTTTTTCGTTGATTCGTTTTTCCGTTAGTTTAATTTTCGTTTATTCGAAATTCGGACGCATTCGTATTTTCGTAGATTTAGTTACATTCGTACTTTTGTTAGATTGATTTATTCGTACTTTCGTAACATTGTTTTCGTAGATTCGTAATCGGAGCATAATTCATAATTTTATGTAATGTGTATGCTATTATTACATTTTAAGAGACACAGAAAATTACGAATCGAAAAAAAAAAAGTTACGAATGTACGAATTTTTTCGTTCAATCCATTCGAAGCACGTTAAGCAGCGCCATTGTAAGAGACACGGAAAATTACGAATCGAAAAAAAAAAAAAAGTTACGAATGTACGAATTTTTTCGTTCAATCCATTCGAAGCACGTTAAGCAGCGCCATTGTAAGAGACACGGAAAATTACGAATCGAAAAAAAAAAAAAAAAAAGTTACGAATGTACGAATTTTTTCGTTCAATCCATTCGAAGCACGTTAAGCAGCGCCATTGTAAGGGACACGGAAAATTACGAATCAAAAAAAAAAAAAAAAGTTACGAATGTACGAATTTTTTCGTTCAATCCATTCGAAGCACGTTAAGCAGCAGCGCCATTGTAAGAGACACGGAAAATTACGAATCGGAAAAAAAAAAGTTACGAATGTACGAATTTTTTTGTTCAATCCATTCGAAGCACGTTAAGCAGCGCCATTGTAAGAGACACGGAAAATTACGAATCGAAAAAAAAAAAAAAAAAGTTACGAATGTACGAATTTTTTCGTTCAATCCATTCGAGGCACGTTAAGCAGCGCCATTGTAAAGGGACACGGAAAATTACGAAATCGAAAAAAAAAAAGTTACGAATGTACGAATTTTTTCGTTCAATCCATTCGAAGCACGTTAAGCAGCGCCATTGTAAGAGACACGGAAAATTACGAATCGAAAAAAAAAAAAGTTTACGAATGTACGAATTTTTTCGTACAATCCATTCGAGGCACGTTAAGCAGCGCCATTGTAAGAGACACGGAAAATTACGAATCGAAAAAAAAAAAGTTACGAATGTACGAATTTTTTTGTTCAATCCATTCGAAGCATGTTAAGCAGCGCCATTGTAAGAGACACGGAAAATTACGAATCGAAAAAAAAAAAAAAAAAGTTACGAATGTACGAATTTTTTCGTTCAATCCATTCGAGGCACGTTAAGCAGCGCCATTGTAAGGGACACGGAAAATTACGAATCGAAAAAAAAAAAGTTACGAATGTACGAATTTTTTCGTTCAATCCATTCGAAGCACGTTAAGCAGCGCCATTGTAAGAGACACGGAAAATTACGAATCGGAAAAAAAAAAAAGTTACGAATGTACGAATTTTTTCGTACAATCCATTCGAGGCACGTTAAGCAGCGCCATTGTAAGGGACACGGAAAATTACCAATTCAACGAAAAAAATAAAAAGTTACGAATGTACGAATTTTTTCGTTCAATCCATTCGAAGCACGTTAAGCAGCGCCATTGTAAGAGACACGGAAAATTACGAATCGGAAAAAAAAAAAAAAAAAGTTACGAATGTAAAAAAAAAAAAAAAGGTTACGAATGTACGAATTTTTTCGTACAATCCATTCGAGGCACGTTAAGCAGCGCCATTGTAAGGGACACGGAAAATTACCAATTCAACAAAAAATAAAAAGTTACGAATGTACGAATTTTTTCGTTCATTTTGATTTTCGTTGTTCCTGTTTTCGTTTTTCGGAATTTCTTCTTTCGTAGATTCGTTGTTTCTAATTAGTTTTTTTCGGATTTTCGTTGTTTATCGGATTCGTTCGATTCGAACGATTCGTTAAAAATTTTAGCGAATCGTTCGTTCATTCGTACGATAACGAATGAACGAAAATAACGGGAAAAAAAACAAAAGAAATAACATATCTAGTGGATAAAGGTTGCCTTTTAGTTACACTAAGCCACAGGTTTTCCTTGTGCACCATGACAACCTTCTAGCTGCCGGTGTCCTAACGACCAACAACTTCATCAGTTGATAAGGAGGATGCCAGCTGCTTGCATGGCCATCCTTGTTTGACCCTCCCCCTGCCCCTCACCATTATTGTAGTGATGGAGAAAAACCGAGGGAGAAGAGAAACATTGGAATACTAGTCAGTACTCAACTGAAAAATTGTTGAGAAACACTGCTATAACGCACTTTGTTACTGCAATCAGCAATTTCCACTGCCGCTCGGGTCGTGACTACGGTCCTTTTGGTACGATTTGTCTGCTGTGACATGTGCTAGTGCAGTGATCTCCAAACTGAGGGCCAGATGTAGCCTTTTGCTTGCCTTTATCCGGCCCTTGGGGAACTTTTCCTCCCTTTGGCATTTGGGACACAATTCCTCCCACTGACATCAATGATGGGGTACTGTACCCCCCACTGACACCAACAATTAATTATGAGGTACTATTCCTCCAACTGATACCACTGAAGGGGCACTATTCCTTCCACTGACATCAATAGTGGGACACTATTTCTTGGGGCAATGGGGCATAATTCCTGCCACTGACTCCAATAATGGGGTACTATTTCTCCTACTGATACCAATGAATGGGCGCTTTTCCTTCCACTGATACCAATGATGGGGCACTATTCCTCCCACTGATACCAATGATGGGGCACTATTCCTCCCACTGATACCAATGATGGGACACTATTCCTCCCACTGATACCAACGATGAGGCACTATTCCTCCCACTGATACCAATGATGGGGCACTATTCATCCCATTGACACCAATTATGGGGCACTATTCATCCCATTGACACCAATGACAGGGCACTATTCCCCCCACTCATTGCAATGATGGGGCACTATTCCCCCCACTCATTGCAATGATGGGACACTATTCCCCCCGCTGATAGCAATGATGGGGCACTATTCCTCCCACTGACACCAATAATGGGACACTATTCCCCCCACTGACACCAATGATGGGACACTATTCCTCCCACTGACACCAATGATGGGACACTATTCCCCCCACTCATTGCAATGATGGGACACTATTACCCCCGCTGATAGCAATGATGGGGAACTATTCCTCCCACTAATACAAATGATGGGGCACTATTCCTCCCACTGACACCAATAATGGGACACTATTCCCCCCATTGACACCAATGATGGGTCACTATTCCTCCCACTGATACCAATGATGTGGCACTATTCCCCCCACTGACACCAATGATGGGACACTATTCCTCCCACTGATACCAATGATGTGGCACTATTCCACCCACTGAAACCAATGATGGGGCACTATTCCTCCCACTGACACCAATAATGGGACACTATTCCTCCCACTGACACCAATGATGGGACACTATTTCTCCCACTGACATCAATGATGGGGTACTATTCCACCCACTGATAACAATGATGGGGCACTATTCATCCCATTGACACCAATGATGGGGCACTATTCCTCTCACTGATACCAATGATGGGGCACTATTCATCCCATTGACAACAATGATGGGGCACTATTCCTCCCACTGACACCAATGATGGGACACTATTAATCCCACTGATACCAATGATGGGGCACTATTAATCCCACTGATACCAATGATAGGACACTATTCCTCCCACTGATACCAATGATGGGGCACTATTCCTCCCACTAGTATTAATGATGGGCCACTGTTCCTCCTACTGATACCATCAATGGGGCACTAATCCTCCCATTGATACCAATGATGGAGTACTATTCCTCCTACTAATACGAGTGATGGGGCACTACTCCTTTTTCTACTGACCACCAACCCCAAGGCCATGTTTATTCTCACTGAGTTTCCCCCCCCCCCTAAAAGTCCCAAGGACAGTAAACTGACCCTTCTTTTCAAAAAGTTTGGGGATCCCTGGTCTAGTCAACAGTGAAAATACTCTCAATGCAGAAAGCAGCAGGCAGGGCTAGGCGTGGCCAGCTACTGGTTGACATGTGACAGACTTGTGAATTAGCAGTGACAATGCCTATAAAGCCCCACCCTCTGTGGTGTCTTCTTAACCCATCATAGTGCGAGCAGGCACAGATTACATAAGGGGGGACAACGCTGCTCTGAACCAAGGAGCAGTGCAGCAGTGTTGTCACACCATCTCAGTCTTCAGTAGATGACCTTCACTGGTTGGTTTGGTAGTCATTTCGGAGGTTTTGCAGGGGGTTGTTGGAAAAGTGTAAGTAAAGATGTACTTATAATTAAGTTTTTTAACGTATTTTTTATTAAATGGGAAGCCATAATTATTTTTTTTTAAATTTCTAGCTTGAAATTGGTCTCTAACTTCTCGCGCACTCGTTGCGCATAAAGCTAATAAAAGCTTTCTTCCAAGGTTCCTGATTTACATACAAGTTAGTATCCACAACCATCAACATTGCCCAGGGGCCCTGTAGTTAATCATATTTAGATAGTAAGGAATCAACACTTTCTTATATTACAGACTGCAATATATAATGAATTTTTTCAGGGCCAAGTATAATTACATTGATTGTACATGGTGTGTTCAATTTACATTAGGGAGAAAGGAAAACCAGACATCGGCAATGTAATAGATTTCATGGAATCATACTAGGTGAAGTACATAAATATGTTCAAAGTCGATGCCGAACGAACCGAGAAATTTTATTGTCTGGAGCTTGTTCTCAATTCCGCCCAGAGAAGGTTCACATTATGAGTTATTATTGTAACATTTTTTTTTGGAAAGTAATTTCTTGCTTTTTATATCTTCACTTGTTTGATATTCTAGATTTTCATTACTTCATTCGGGGTCATAGCTACACACAACGGGGGGTTCCCCAAGGCAAACGTTTAATGGTGTAACCAGGTCACACAGCAAAATGTTGATGGGACTCCACAGGGACCTCTTGCTGTGGCACTGGGGAGTGTCAACCGTGACAATACGTGTTACCGATCTAAAAAAAAAAGACTGTTTTTGAGAGGACTAAATGCGAGCCTCTTGCCAACCGATTATGGGCCCTGGATTTTAAGGGGCACAGGGTGAATGAGAACCCCACTATAATCTGTGCTAGTCAGATTCAATTGCAGGGTTAATTAGCACATACAACAATAGGTGAAATACTCTTTAGAATCTGTGTCAAGACAGACCAGACTCATTTGCATTTTACAAGACAAAAGACAGGTGGCTGGAGTTGATGATATTAGCATCTAACATGTGTGAAGCTCGGTGACAACAAGTCTGACCTGTAGTGAAATCCTGATGGGCACAGAGTCACATCGGCTGCTTAAAGGGATTAGTTAATTAGCTCATGTTAATTTGCTACAGGTGTATTGATAGAGTAAAATGAGCAGGGGGGGGGGGGGGTCTCCTCTTTCTACTGTATATAAATACTTGTCATTTTGGTTCTAATAAAAACAGTCCATGTTGGCACTAAGCAAGTCTCGTCTCGTTTGGTGCTTGGGAGCGGTTGGAATATCTGAGATCTATATTCAGACTGGGAGGAAGTGGTATATGAGGAAAGCACCCAAGAGGAGTGTAGGGACGTTTCGTCACACAGTTCATATAAGGTGATGGATGGGCGGGTACTCTCAACATGTTTCCCAGAATTGACCTGCTTCCTCAAGAGTCCAACAGGTGTGGACAAGATAATGTTACTATCAGAAAGGGTTCCCCCTTGAAAGCAGGTATTGGGGCCACAAGGCCAGGCACACAGTAACCAAAACAGAGAGAATTACGGGTAACACAGCCACATAAACTTTATTTTACCCCTAGTAATTACTGAACCTCATCCATACCAGATGATGGCCTTCCGTGCTGTGCCAGCCATCTGGTGGGACTGTTCGCCCATTTATCACCATAGTGATCCATTATTGACTCTTTATCAGGTGGGGTACCATGTTTGTGGCCCTTAACAATAAAATATGCTTCGAGTCCAGTAGATGCCTTTTGCCACATTGTCTAAGCCCTGATAAAGAAGGATTTTTTTGTCCGCCGAAACACGTCGGAAGCCTTTTGTGTTTCTGTTATACTTATGATATTAATAAGGGACTTTTTAGGTCTTCAGCACAGATGAATTAGTAAACCCAAAAGAAAGAAAGCAGGCGGTCACTCTGATAAAAAATCCAACGCAAGTGTCGATTTATTATCTGGACGGGCAATAAAACGACACTTTCATTTACATTTTAAAGGGAGTGCCTTTGGCTTTCCTTCTTTAGGTTTTAATGGCAGTTTGGGGTGGGGGGAGTGATCCCCTATTTGGCTTTTGTCAGCTTGGGGTGGGAGGGGGCGATGTGGTGGCCTTGCTGTTGAATCTCTTTTCCTTTACAAATTTGTTTTCACAAACGCTCATTTAAAAAAATATATATATATAAATAAATTTTTTGAATTGGAGTGTGAATTGATACAATAATTGATACGGGAATCATACACATAAGGAAAGTCAATTTTCGGCTTACCAAAATTTTCTGATATACAGGCAAATTCCATGTCGTTATTAAAAGAATAATAATTTTTACCCTGATTTTATTTTATTTTGTTCAAGTTGCCCTAGATTATAAGTTTGGACAATCGATATTACTCACCCTGAAGATGCAGTTTGCTTTCTGTGCTTTGCAACAGCACCGAACTGACTGAATCGAGATTGTCATAGCTGCTACATCCCAGTGGGCCCGTACGAGTTTCCGTGACCTACAGACACAAATGTGAGACGCTCATAAATCCACAAACTCATCATTCTTTCTCTATATTCTTTACACTTTAAAGAGAAATCCTTCCCTAAATGTATCTCTCCCCACTGGCTCTTTATTCTGTAATGCAAAGAATAATTATTTGCTTAGCCATAAAAGTTGAGCTCAACCTGTCACGGCAATAACCGGAGCAGGCAAAGGCGTCCTTGCTACAGTCCCAAGCAGCAGATTTTGGTGAAACTGGTTTTTCTGCCTTTTTTTTTTTTATTTATTTAGAAGGGTTTTAATTGTCTTTATTGCATTTTTATTTCATTTTATGCTTTTTGTATTTGTGTTTTGTCTTTTTTTTCTTTTAACAAAAAAAAGGACCAGGAAGGAGAACCAACCAGATGGACGCGTTTCGCCAAAGGCTTCTTCAGAACTAAGTAACGACAGTCATGACACCTAGATAAATCACAGAGAGCATAAAATTGATAGATTTTACCAGCCTACCTTGAAAAAGTCTACAACTAAAACTTTCTCAAGGTAGGCTGGTAAAATCTATCAATTTTATGTATTGGTGTGATTTACACCTATGGATTTTTGAATAATCTAGAATAATATAATTATGGTATTAAATTGACCATTTGCCTTTCATATCTCTCATGCTCTCTGTGATTTATCTAGGTGTCATGACTGTCGTTACTTGGTTCTGAAGAAGCCTTTGGCGAAACGCGTCAACCAGTATCAACCAGTATTTGTGACACACTTTATGATTCTTTGCATTCTCATGTGAATATACATGTGACATCTATCCTTTTAAACTTATATATTTAATATTATATTTTGTATCAATAAAAATATCTAGAAATTTATAAGTATCTAATTTACATTTTGTTCAGGTACCAGTATAGTCCGTCTGGTTGGTTCTCCTTCCTGGTCCTTTTTTTTGTTTAACGTTACACAGGATGAGGTACCCCCCATAGCTTTTTTTTGACCATTTGCAACTGTTGCTTTTGTTTTTGTTCGATTAATCTTTGAATTTGTTGTATACATGAAAAAGCAGCTAACTGTGGGACTTTAAAGGTGTCAGTAAATAAAGAATATAGTATTTTTAATTGTAAAAATATTTTTTTAACGAGGAAGTAAACCCTGACAGTGGCCCTGCGCGCCGCACTCAGTGCGCCTGCGTGCCGCTGTCTACGGGGCCTGTCTTTTGGCAAATATCTCCTAAACCGTGTAGGTTTAGGAGATATTTCTTGGACCTACAGGTGACTCTTAATCTAGGCTTACCTGTAGGTCAAAGTGGTTTGTAAAATTCCAACCCTTCTGAAACTTCCCAAAGACCCCCTGCTCCTCATATTCGGCCATTGGGACCCTCAGCTACTACCCTGGTCTCCAAACACGACCTCTCCTTATAAAGACTGGTCTCTGATCTGTCTCCTACTCGCCAGAAGATCCATCTTGAAAAACTGGACCACCTGCTTTCCACCGAAAACTTTCAAGAAAGACCTCCTACTTCTACTTTTTAAAGACAGACTCAACACAGATTTCTTGCTCGCTAAGGCCAAAACACGTTTCTACTGCAGATGGAAAGCTTTCATGGTCTCAGCTTTCACTCCGCCCGACCTGGCAAATTTCGAAGAATTCACATTCTCATACTTTTTTTACTTTGGGCCTCTCTTAACACCCCTAGTAGAACCACTCTCTCCTACTGGAAGACCCACTACCAACTTTTAACAGGACACAAAGCATCTGACAAAAATACCTCCCGACCTTCGACATCAATCCATCCCACCATCAAATCGAAGGAGAGCGACACCCTTTGTAGCTCAGCCTTAACTCTGTTGTCTACCTCCATAGCAAGAATTTGGTATTTCATTTCAAGTTCCTCCACCCCAAACTCCCTCATCCATGTCTTTATGGACCTTGCTTAATGCACTGGTGCGCAGTCATGTTGGAACAGGAAGGGGCCATCCCCAAACTGTTCCCACAAAGTTGGGAGCATGAAATTGTCCAAAATGTCTTGATATGCTGACGCTTTAAGAGTTCCTTTTTTACTGGAACTAAGGGGTCAAGTCCAACCCCTGAGAAACAACCCCACGCCATACTCCCCCCTCCACCAAATGCACAAAGCAAGGTCCATAAAGACATGGATGAGCGAGTTTGGGGTGGAGGAACTTGACTGACCTGGCCTCAACCTGACAGAACACCTTTGAGATGAATTTGAGCAGAGACTGCGAGCCAGGCCTTCTCGTCCAACATCAGTGACTGTGCAGGCCAAGTGCCAAGTGCAGGCAAGTCAAGTTCCTCCCCCCCAAACTCCCTCATCCATGTCTATATCGACCTTGCTTTGTGCACTGGTCCAAACCATTTGGTGGAGGGGGGATTATGGCGTGGGGGTTGTTTTTCAGGGGTTGGGCTTTGCCCCTTAGTTCCAGTGAAGGGAACTCTTAAGACATCAGCATACCAAGACATTTTGGACAATTTCATGCTCCCAACTTTGTGGGAACAGTTTGGGGACGGCCCTTTTCTGTTCCATCATGACTGCCCACCAGTGCACAAGGCAAGGTCCTGTATCGACCCAGCTCTGTGGTCGTCTGCCAGTCTTCTCTCCTCTCTCAGAAGCTTGGCTGTGAGCAGAGGAAGCCATTGGCTCCTGCAGCTGTCAGTCAATTCCTGCGAGCAGAGCATGGGGGGGGGGGTTGGGGGGTTAGGTTGAGCTGCACTGTGTGTATCAATAGTCCAGCTTGGGATCAAGCCTGTCACATCTGCCCCTATAACATGAGCTTGCTATGGGGGCAGACACAGAGGAGGAGGACCCTGGGGCACCGGCGGACTACCCAATAAGACAAGGTTCAGGGCTGCTCTGTTCAATAACAGCAGGTGAGTATAACATTTTAAATATTATTATTATTTAATTTTTTTTAAATGTCTTTAAAACCACTTTGAGGCTTAACCCTGGACTACACTCTGCTTCATTCCGAAGTAGAAAACGATATAACAAGAAAATAATTAATAATGAATAGTGAACAAGTGCATGATTAAAAGTTTAAAGTATTTCCTAAGGCTGAGTAAAAAATCATCATTTATCAAGTATTCAGAAAAAAAAACCCTCATATGTAGTTTTAGGTGCAAATGTTGTAGGTTGCTCCTGGACTTATAATGAGCGAGGGATTATTATACGAGGCGCCATTTACAATATACACAAATTGCTTCCTCAAGTTTATCTGTAATACCCATGGATTAATTTTATGTTCCTCCAGGCATTCACTCTCTTGCATATGACCTTAATTCTTAATAAAAAATAAAAAAAAATATATATATATATATATACACATACTTGCGTATGACCTTAATTCTTAATTTAAAAAAATATATATACATATATATATTACATGCATACACATACATCTTTTATTAAGCATTTCTATTTCTTCAATTTTTTTCATTTGCTTAATAATCTTTTTTTTTTATCTACTAGCTAAAGGGCATATGCATATATATATATTCTGATGATATTTTACGTTGTTGTTTGTTACGTTGATTTTTCTATATTAATTACATGGGAAAGTTTACGGTTATATATGTTACGGTAAAAAAAAAATAATATATATATATATATATATATATATATATATATATTTATTATTTTTTATTAAGAATTAAGGTCATGCGCAAGTATGTGTATATGTATGTATGTATGTATATTTATGTATGTATATATATATATATATATATATATATATATATATATATATATATATATATATATATATATATATATATATATATATATATATATAATCTATCTTTTTTTTTTTTTACCATAACATATATAACCGTAAACTTTATATGCATATGACCTTAATTCTTAATAAATAATATTAATAGATAATAATAATATATATATATATATAGTATATATATATATATATATATATATATATATATATATATAATTATTATCTATTAATATTATTTATTAAGAATTAAGGTCATATGCATATAAAGTTTACGGTTATATATGTTGTGGTAAAAAAAAAAAATATATATATATATATATATATATATATATATATATATATATACATACATAAATATACATACATACATACATATACACATACTTGCGCATGACCTTAATTCTTAATAAAAATAATAAATATATATATAAAATATAAATAATATAATATATATATAAATATATATATATAATTATTTTTTTTTTTAATTTGTAAAAAAATTTTTTTTATTGAGAATTAAGGTCATACGCAAGTATGTATGTATGTAATGTATATATGTATATATATATATATATATATATATATATATATATATAATATATATATATATATATATATAATATATATATATATATATATTTTTTTTTAACCATAACATATATAACTGTAAACTTTATATGCGTATGACCTTAATTCTTACTAAAAAATATTACAAAAAAATAAAAATAAATAAATATATATATATATATATATATTTATTATAATTAAGAATTAAGGCCATAAGTATGTGTGTATGTATGTATACATATATATATTTTAACCGTAACATATATAACCGTAAACTTTATATGCGTATGACCTTAATTCTTAATAAAAAAAAAAAAATATATATATATATATATATATATATATTTATTTATTTATTTTTATTAAGAATTAAGGTCATATGAAAGTATGTGTATATGTATGTATGTATATGTATATAAATATATATATATATACTGTATATATTTTAACTGTAACATATATAACCGTAAACCTTCCCATGTAATTAATAAAGAAAAATCAACATAACGTAGAAAATATCATCAGAAAGAATATATGAATGCATATGCCCTTTAGCTAGAAGATAAAAAAAAGATTATTAAGCAAATGAAAAAAATAGAAGAAATAGAAATGCTTAATAAAAAATGTATATGTATAAATATATATATATTTATTTATTATTTTTAAGAATTAAGGTCATACGCAAGTCTGTGTATATGTATATATATATATATATACACACACATACATACACACATACATTTTTTTATTAAGCATTTCTATTTCTTCTATTTTTTTCATTTGCCTAATAATCTTCTTTTTTTTATCTTCTAGCTAAAGGGCATATGCATATATATATATATTCTGCTGATATTTTCTATGTTACGTTGATTTTTCTATATTAATTACATGGGAAAGTTTACGGTTATAAATAAAAGGGCATGGATTTATACTTTGCAAACTAGGGATGAAATTGGTTTTGGATGGATTTAAGTTGGGTGGATTCCAGTGTTATAATGGAATCCTGATTTATATTACAGAGAGCTAATGGTTGGTTGAGAATTTGTAGACCCGTATTTTATGAAGTCAATGTTAATTAAAGTGCCGGAAGATTACTAATGAGTAATTTTTAATTGTTTCCATGGGTTAGAGTTGGATGTTTACTATATAAATCTTGTGGGGAAAATGTAAGAATTTTTTTTTTTTTTTTAATGTGTATTTTTATGTTGGTGTACACAGTAAGACCGCTATAGAGAAAGCAATTCGTTTATAGTTAGTTTGGTTAGCCTCAGGTCAGTACACTTGGAAAAGTGGGGGGGTCTTTATGTTCTTTAAGATGGAGATGTACACATTCCCGGTCATTCTATTCTATCCCTTCCCTGTCCCCCACCTTTCCTGGGGCTGTTGGGTTTAATACCCTTTTTTTCTACATTCCCTCAGTTTGACCAATAGTGTTGGGCGAACTGTTCGGCCCCAGCATGGGTCAGGGCCAAACATTGGCTGTTCGCCCTGTTCAGGGAACACCCCCGAATTTGCAAGGTGTTCGCCCTGCCGAAAACACCCCGCAATACACTGCGCGCTGCATACTGCATTTTTTGCGCCCCAATGGGCAAAGCTTTGCCCAATCAGGGCGCAGTAAAAGCTGGTTGTTAAGGGGCCGGGAAGGCGGCCATGGCATCCTTGACAACCGATGAGTCATCAGCTGTCAATGGGCTTCCCTGCTGGCATAAAAACATAATAATTTGCAGGTAAAAAATAGTAAAAAAATAATGGTGTGGGGTCCCCCACCTGAAACGTCAGCGACCCAGCATACATCGGTCTGTGACATCACAAGCGGTGTGGCGCCACCAGGTGACGTCGTCAGTTGGCCCCACCCTTACCTATATAAGAACTGTCAAAGGGCAAAGGTGGCATTCGGCAGTCGTTGTCAATGAAGGCGGAACCTTTTATTTTTGGTCTTTTTCGGGTGTTGGCGAGCGGCGTGATTGACGATGGATTTTCATCGGGGGACACTGTTTTTTATTTTTTTTAAAAGGACTTATTAAGAAAAAACTGTCTCTGTGTTTTTATTACTTTTTGACACTTTTTTGGTGAATGGATAGGGGTACTATGTACTTGATACTCATTACCACGAGGGGCCGGGATCTGGGGGCCCCCTTCTTAAAGGAGGCTTCCAGATTCCTAAAAGCCCCCGGCCTGCAGACCCCCGACAGCCCAGGGTTGTGGGGAGGAGACCCTTATCCCCATTAACACAGGGACACAGTGCATTGGGGTGGGGGGGGCAGAGCCTCCCTGCCCTAAAGCACCCCCCATGTTGAGGGCATGTGGCCTGGTATGGTTCAGGCCCCCTTTCTGGTCTGCCAGGCTGCTCAGATAAGGGTCTGTTATGGATTATTTTGGCGTGGGGTTTCCCTGCAAATCCAGTCAATGCGTCAAAGGGAGTCAATTTAAATGTGATTTGACTTTTTTTTTTTTCTTTAGAGGCATACTAAGGGGACGATATTTAAAGTAATTTTTCATTTTTATTGTTGCACTTTAACCACTTTCAGACCGGACCAATTTGCAGCCAAAGGACCAGGCCCTTTTTTGCGATTTGGCACTGCGTCGCTTTAACTGACAATTGTGCGACGTGGCTCCCAAACAAAATTGACGTCCTTTTTTTCCCACAAATAGAGCTCTCCTTTGGTGGTATTTGATCGCCCCTGCGGTTTTTATTTTTTGCGCTATAAACAAAAAAGTTTGACAATTTTGAAAAAAAACGCAATATTTTTTATTTTTTGCTATAATAAATATCCCCCAAAAATATATAAAAAAAAAACATTTTTTTTTCCTCAGTTTAGGCCGATACGTATTCTTCTACATATTTTTGGTAAAAAAAATCGCAATAAGCGATTATTGATTGGTTTGTGCAGAAGTTATAGCGTTTACAAGATAGGGGATAGTTTTATAGCATTTTTATTAATATATATTTTTTTTAATAGTAATGGCGGCGATCATCAATTTTTATTGTGACTGCAACATTATGGCGGACACATCGGACATTTTTGACACATTTTTGGGACCATTGTCATTTATACAGCAATCAATGCTATTTAAATGCATTGATTTCTGTATAAATGACACTGGCAGTGAAGGGGTTAACCACTAGGTGGCAGTGTAGGGGTTAAGTATGCCTAGGGGTGTGTTTCTTACTGTGGGGGGGCGTGGCTGTCAGCTAGTGAATGCTGATCTCTGCTCCAATCACAGGGAGCAGAGATCGGCGTCACTAGTTGCTAGGCAGAACGGGGAGATGCTGTATATTTCCGCATCTCCCTGTTCAGCCTTCCCGTGAGACGATCGCGGGGGTCCCCGCGGCGATCGAGTCTGCGGGACCCGCGACCGGCCTCACGGGGATCCCGACCGGCACGGCGGCATTTAAAAAGGGACTTATATATATGCCCTTATGCCTGTCCATGCCATTCTGCCGACGTACATCGGCGTGCGCTGGTCGGGAAGCGGTTAAGCATCATTAAAATTACTGCTCCTGAAAAAAACTGCCATTTTGTTAGCCCCCTTGTGAAAGCAATAAAGTTAAATTAAAAATAAATTAAAAAACTAAAAAAATCTTTATGCTGTTAGTTTAGCTATTTTGTTTCTAGCTACCTATTTGTAAAGTTAAACCAAGCTATTGACACCTGGTACCACTACCTAAATGGCCAGTCTGGTGAAGAAAGTATGGTGAGATATTGGGCAATCCATGGAGGGTCTGTAGTTGATAACAGGTTAGGAAGCTCGATTCTAAACACTGTTTTTTTTTTTTTCTTGGGGTTTTCACTATATATAGAAGAAAGCACTCAAAAAAATAAAAGGTTGCACTGCACGGCACAAATATTCTATTAGAGGTAAACAGATAGGTCTCCCAGTAGCATTTCATACCATGTTCACATCCCATTTCAGAGTTGAGATTTATGGTGATAGACAAGATAAATAAATTAGACTGAGGTGGTATCAGAAACTAAAGCGGAAACAAAGAGAAACACAATGGATTTCTAAACTGAATACATCACAGCCTAAAAGGTTTACCATTGATCTGGATTTATATTTGTTCTTATGACTGGGGACCATTTTTTTTTTAAACCTATCAGGGACCTGGTCCGCCGCGCGCCCCAGTGCGCAGACGCATAGGTCCGGCGCTGCGGCGCACAGTAGGAGTCAGAGGAACGATGTGGCGGCGCACGAACGTACGCGGCCCAGCTGAACGGCGCGCGCGCATGCGCGCTAGTGCACGTCCCATGTGACCTCCACCCGGCCTATAAAAGAGAGGCCCTTGGACCCAGACAGACGCTGGTTCGTCTCTCAGCTGTTCCCTTGTCCCTTGTACCTGTGCCTGCTGTATCTACTTGCCTACCCGTTGCCGACCCGGATTGTCTTGACCTTGTTACCTTCTCCAACTTTGACCTTTGGCTTGTTTACCCGGATCACCATCTCTCTCCTGTGTTTGACCCTCGGCCTGTATACCGGACTTCTACCGCCTGCTTAAGCAGTACTTGACCCTCAGCCTGCCTTGACCTCTTGCTTGTGTTTGACCATTCTATCTGGACTTGTCCTCCTGTGTTAACCTTCTGCTTGTGCCTGATTAATCTTGTGTTTGATCCTCAGCCTGCTGCCTGTTTACCCATCAGTGTTGGAGCCTCCGCCAGTCTGCCTGTATACCCAACTACACCTGGATCCACGCCTAGCCACCACCCAACAGGTGGCTTGTGCCTCTTGGTGCCAACCGTCCCCTGTACCATCTTCAGGGGTGGTAGGCGCTGAGTCGCAAGGGCAACCGCTCTCGGCATCTTGGCCTCGGTGAGTACTTAGTTCCTGATAGTACGAACCAGCCATGACAGAGGCCAACAGAGCGGGATCTCCTCTGGAGATGCTATGCCAACAGGTATCTGCCCTCATGGAAGCTGTACAAAAGCTACAAGAAGGCTATGTACAGGTGGACAACCGTCTTCAACAGTTGGCAACAGCCTCTCTTCCGACAAGGCCAGCTCCTGGATCAGCCAGTGGAAGTTCTGCACCGCAGGCCCAAGCGCCACCCGCCATAATGATGGCTGTACCCGAACCCAAGGTCCCAGTACCTGAGCGATTTTCAGGCGATCGCAGGAAGTTCAGGTCTTTCAAGAACGCCTGCACCTTGTACCTTGCCTTACAGCCCCGAACTTTCTCTTCAGAAATTGTAAAGGTGGGATTTGTCATGTCATTGCTATCAGAGGAACCCCAGACCTGGGCCCACGGTCTCATGGAGCAGAGGAACCCCCTGTTAAACACTGTGGACTCTTTCTTTGAAGCAATGGGCCAACTTTATGATGATCCTCAGCGTTCTGCCACTGCCGAAGCCACACTACATACTCTTTCCCAGGGCAAAAGGCTAGTAGAAGACTACACGGCAGAGTTTCGCAAATGGTCAGCCGACACTACCTGGAACGAGGCAGCCCTTCGTTATCAATATCGATTGGGGCTGAACGAAGTCCTGAAGGATGAGTTAGCTCGGGTGGAGACCCCCACAACCCTGGAGGAGTTAATCCAACTGGCCACCAAGTTGGACCGGCGCATGCGGGAACGGCGTTCCGAGCGCCTACAGAATCCCCGACCAGTGTGGGTACCCCCTAGGGCACCGCCTACATACCCTGCCTCCTCCTTTTCTCCAGGTACGCCGGCTCCGGAGGGGGAGCCCATGCAACTTGGCCTAGTTCGCCCCCGGCTTTCTCAGGAAGAAAGGCAACGCAGACGCAGGTCTAACCTGTGCCTCTACTGCGGGGGTTCTGGGCACTACCTACTGAACTGCCCCATCCGGCCCAGTAAGTTGCCCTCTCAAACTACTGTCAACTGTCAAACCATTAACCTTGTCCAGGCTTACGTGACTCTTTCTGTCTCCCTACAGCTGGCGGGAAAGGAGATTCGGCTCCCGGCCGTAATTGATTCAGGCGCCTGCAGTTGTTTTCTGGACATTTCCATCGCCAACAAATGGCACATCCCCTGTCTAAATAAAGAAAAACCTTTACTGGTCCACTTGGCTGATGGGTCCCTTCCACACTCAGGACCAGTAGTCCAGGAGACCCCACCTATCCTCACCACTACAGACTCCGGCCACCAGGAACTGCTTCGTTTTGATTTGATTTCTTCCCCGATGTTTCCCATCATCCTGGGACTCCCTTGGTTACAGGCCCATGACCCTCAGATCCATTGGGACCGGAAGGAGGTCTCCTTCTCTTCTCCCTACTGTCATCAACATTGCATCTCCCCGGCTCCGAGCTGTCACCTGGCAGTCATCTCAGCACCAGAAAACCTCCAGCACATTCCACCTGCCTATCAAGACTTCAGGGATGTGTTTGACAAGAAGAAGGCCGACCATCTACCACCTCACCGGGCTTATGACTGCCCCATTGAGCTTTTGTCTGGCTCTGAGATTCCTTTCGGGCGTATATTCCCGTTATCTGAAACTGAGTTGAAAACATTGAAAGCCTACATTGACGAAAACCTTGAAAAGGGCTTCATTCGGCCCTCTACCTCCCCGGCTGGGGCTGGCATCTTTTTTGTAGGGAAAAAAGATGGGTCACTCCGACTTTGCATTGACTATAGGGAGCTTAATAAAATCACGGTGAAGAACCGGTACCCGCTACCTCTAATTCCCGAGCTCCTCCAACGTTTCCGATCGGCCAAAGTTTTTTCCAAGCTTGATTTAAGGGGCGCTTATAATCTTGTCAGGATCCGCGCAGGTGATGAATGGAAGACAGCCTTCAGGTCCAGGTTTGGCCACTATGAGTATTTGGTGATGCCCTTTGGCCTGTGTAATGCTCCAGCTACCTTCCAACATCTGGTGAATGACATCTTTAGGGAGGACCTGGAGCCACCTTGGAAATGCATCGGAGCCACGTTAGGAGAGTACTTGCCATCCTTAGAGCCCACCAATTATATCTTAAGGCCGAAAAATGTGAATTTGAGAAAACTTCTGTACAGTTCTTGGGGTTCATCATCTCTACCGAAGGCACTGCAATGGATCCCCAAAAGGTCAAGGCGGTGATAGAATGGTCAGCTCCCAAGGACAAAAAGGCCGTCCAACGTTTCATCGGGTTTGCTAATTTTTATCGGAGGTTCATCATCGGGTTCTCCTCTATCGTTGCTCCCATCACCCGCCTAACTCAACAACATGGCCGTTTCCAATGGTCCCAGGAAGCCCAGGATGCTTTCACCAAACTAAAGACCCTCTTCACCTCTGCTCCTATTCTACGACACCCGGATCCTCTACTTCCCTTTGTACTGGAGGTTGACGCCTCGGAATCTGCCACAGGTGCCATCCTGTCACAACGCCACGGGCCAAAAGCCCTCCTTCACCCAGTGGCTTTTGCCTCCCGGAGATTGAGCCCATCCGAAAGAAATTATGATGTTGGGGATCGCGAGCTATTAGCCATTAAGGCCGCCTTGGAAGAATGGAGGTACCTTCTGGAGGGGGCAACTCATCCAATTACTATCTTTACGGATCATAAAAATCTCGAATATTTACGTACCGCCAAACGGTTGAGGCCTCGGCAAGCTCGCTGGGCACTTTTTTTTTCTAGATTTACCTTTCATATTTCCTATCGGCCAGGGTCAAAGAATGGCAAAGCAGATGCCCTCTCCCGAATCTCTCCGGAATCTTCTCAAATGTCGGAACCAAGTACCATTTTGGCTCCCCAAAATTTTCTGCTTCTTACTCCGGCAGATCTGTCTACCTCTCTCCTCACTGCCTCAGCTCATTGCCAGGACCCCATTGTGTCTACTCTGGAGAAACGTGAAGACCTATTCTGGTCTCGGAATAAAATTTTTGTACCCCTTGAAGTAAGACCTTTGGTCTTGAAGACTCTCCATGACCACAAACTGGCAGGTCACTTCGGGAACCGGAAGACGGCCGAACTCATCTCTCGTACCTTTTGGTGGCCAGGCTGGAGGCAGGACTGCCGTACTTACATCTCTTCCTGTGTCCCGTGCCAACGAAACAAGGGTCAAAAAACCAAACCCTGGGGGTTATTGAGGCCATTACCCATCCCGGAACGTCCATGGGCAGACATCTCAATGGATTTTATTGTGGAACTACCCCCCTCAGAAGGATTTTCTACCATTCTGGTAGTGGTTGATCGACTGTCCAAAATGGCCCATTTCTTGCCTATGGTTGGTACTCCCTCTGCTCTCGAGACTGCCAACATCTTTACCAAAGAGATCGTCAGGCTCCATGGGGTCCCCAGGAGCATTGTCTCTGACAGAGGTTCCCAATTCACCTCGAAGTTTTGGAAGGCACTCTGCAAAACCTTAGGAATCAAAATCTGTCTTTCTTCAGCCTATCACCCGCAAAGTAATGGCCAAACAGAGCGTACCAACCAGACGCTCGAGCAGTATTTGCGATGCTTCTGCTCCTCTGCTCAAGATGATTGGTCCTCCTTGCTGGCGTACGCGGAGTTCGCATACAATAATTCTTCCCACTCAGCTACCAACCAAACTCCTTTCTGGGCAAACTGTGGCTTCCACCCATCATTTCTGCCAAACTCAATTCCTGAATCACCAGTTCCTGCGGTACAAGAGCGTCTAGAGGCCATTCAAAACAACTTTCGAAAGCTCCAGGAGACCATGCAACAGGCTCAAGAAGGGTACGAAAGATACCACAACAGAGGCAGGAGGGAGAACCCCCATTTCAAAATCGGGGAAAAAGTGTGGTTGTCAACGGCTCATCTCAAGCTCTCTTGCCCCTCACGGAAACTGGGCCCCAAATTCATTGGGCCATTTGAGGTCAAAAAGGCAGTGAATCCCGTGGCCTTTGAGCTTTCGCTACCAAAAACTTACAAGATACATCCTGTTTTCCATGCATCTTTACTGAGACCTTTGGTTCCAAGTCCCTTCCCAGACAGGGAGGAACCTCCGCCACCACCTGTCACAATCGATGGCATGGAAGAATTCGAGGTGGAATCACTTCTAGGATGCAGGAAGGTGGGTCGTCAGCTACAGTATCTAGTGAAATGGAAGGGGTACCCATTGGAGGATAATTCCTGGGAGCCATCGGGAAATTTCCATGCACCAAGGTTAATTAAGATTTTCCAGCAGGAGCATCCTGAACTAATGGACAGCCTGGGCGTCCGGAGTCCGCCCCTTGGGGGGGGGCACTATCAGGGACCTGGTCCGCCGCGCGCCCCAGTGCGCAGACGCATAGGTCCGGCGCTGCGGCGCACAGTAGGAGTCAGAGGAACGATGTGGCGGCGCACGAACGTACGCGGCCCAGCTGAACGGCGCGCGCGCATGCGCGCTAGTGCACGTCCCATGTGACCTCCACCCGGCCTATAAAAGAGAGGCCCTTGGACCCAGACAGACGCTGGTTCGTCTCTCAGCTGTTCCCTTGTCCCTTGTACCTGTGCCTGCTGTATCTACTTGCCTACCCGTTGCCGACCCGGATTGTCTTGACCTTGTTACCTTCTCCAACTTTGACCTTTGGCTTGTTTACCCGGATCACCATCTCTCTCCTGTGTTTGACCCTCGGCCTGTATACCGGACTTCTACCGCCTGCTTAAGCAGTACTTGACCCTCAGCCTGCCTTGACCTCTTGCTTGTGTTTGACCATTCTATCTGGACTTGTCCTCCTGTGTTAACCTTCTGCTTGTGCCTGATTAATCTTGTGTTTGATCCTCAGCCTGCTGCCTGTTTACCCATCAGTGTTGGAGCCTCTGCCAGTCTGCCTGTATACCCAACTACACCTGGATCCACGCCTAGCCACCACCCAACAGGTGGCTTGTGCCTCTTGGTGCCAACCGTCCCCTGTACCATCTTCAGGGGTGGTAGGCGCTGAGTCGCAAGGGCAACCGCTCTCGGCATCTTGGCCTCGGTGAGTACTTAGTTCCTGATAGATGTTAAGGAGGTCATGGATGATTTTGACTTCTCCATGTATAATCCAGTAACTCTATGATTTTTGGCTGTATATTGGACCAGTGGCATTAGCCAACCAAGTTTACCATAAAGGTCTTATTATATTAGAATATTAATATTTCTTTGTATCTTTTTTGTTTATATTTATGACTTCTGGGTTTTATACATAAAGTCATTGCTTAGTTGGGTGTTATTCATGGTTTGTTGTTGGTCCAAAACTGCTGCCATTTGGGGTTACATTTAAGAATTTTACTTTCTGTAAAAAAAAAAAAAATGGTTGTTGCCCTCTCTTGGTACAATGATTTTTTTGAACTTCTTTAGACCTTTATAGTTGATAGATGGATGGTGGCCATTGTTTAGTTGGGTGTTATTCATGGTTTGTTGTTGGTCCCAAACTACTGCAATTTAGGGTTACAGTTCAGAATTTCATTTTCTGTAAAAAAAAATTGGTTGTTGCCCCCACTTGGTGCAATCCATTTTGTGTGGACTTCTTTAAACCTTTATAGTAGCTAGATGGTAAGGAGGTCATGGCTGATTTTGACTTCTCCATGTATAATCCAGTAACTCTATGATTTTCGGCTGTATATTGGACCAGTGGCATTAGCCAACCAAGTTTACCATACAGGTCTTTTTATATTGGAATATTAATATTTCTTTGTATCTTTTTTGTTTATATTTATGACATCTTGAAGATGTCCAATGTTGTTCCTTCCATGATGTAACTTCTGGGTTTTATACAGCCATTGCTTAATTGGGTGTTATTCATGGTTTGTCATTGGTCCGAAACTGCTGCCATTTGGGGTTACATTTCAGAATTTAATTTTCTGTAAAAAAAAATTGGTTGTTGCCCTCACTTGGTGCAATCCATTTTGTGGACTTCATTAAACCTTTATAGTATCTAGATGGTAAGGAGGTCATGGCTGATTTTGACTTCTCCATGTATAATCCAGTAACTCTATGATTTTCAGCTGAAGATTGGACCAGTGGCATTAGCCAACAAAGTTTACCATAAAAGTCTTATTAAATTAGAATATTAATATTTCCTTGTATCTTTTTTGTTTGTTTATATTTATGAAGTCTTGAAGACTGTCCAATGTTGTTCCTTCCGTGATGTAACTTCTGGGTTTTATACATAAAGTCATTGCTTAGTTGGGTGTTATTCATGGTTTGTTGTTGGTCCGAAACTGCTGCCATTTGGGTTTACATTTGAGAATTAAATTTTCTGTAAAAAAAAAAAAAATTGATTGTTGCCCTCTTTTGGTGCAATCCATTTTGTGAACTTCTTTAGACCTTTATAGTTGATAGATGGAGGGTGGCCATAGCTTTCTTTGACTGCTGCAATGTGATTATGGGCTGCGGATTGGACCAGTGGAAAACAACCAACCTAGTTTACCATAAAGGTATTATTTTATTAGTATATTATAATTCATTCATAACTTTTTTTTGTTATATTTATGAAGTATTGAAGATGTCCAGTGTTGTTCCTTCCATGATGTAACCTCTGGGTCCTACACATAAAATGATTGCTTAGTTGGGTGTTATTCATGATTTCTTTGACGTTGGTCCTAAACTGTTGCAACTTGGGATTATATTACTAAATTACATTTTCTAACTTTAAGGCTCGGCGGTCCGGCGCTCACGCATGCGCACTAGCGCACGCCTGTGCGCGATGGCGCACAATTAGCGTCCCCTGGGCGCCTATAAAAGCTGCCTGACGCACAGACACTTTGCTGGTCTGTCTTTCCAGCTTAGTGCCTGTGTGTTCCTGTATCCCCAAAGTTTACCTGATCTGCCTCCTTGTGTGTTTGACCCGGATTGCCTGACCTTGCCGCCTTCTCCTGTGTTTGACCCCCTGGCCTGTTCAACGGACTTGCTGCCTTCTCCTGTGCTTGACCCTCTGCCTGTGCCCTGGACTTTGCTGCCTTCTCCTGTGCTTGACCCTCTGCCTGTGCCCTGGTCTTTGCTTGCCTTCTCCTGTGCTTGACCCTCTGCCTGTGACCTGGACTTTGCTTAGTGTCCTTCTAGACCCGGCTCCCCAGCCAGTGTGTGCTGCTCAGTGACTTGTGCTAGACCCTCGGCCGGATCTGTGTACCTGCCTGCTGCTCCAGTTCCCCTCACCCTGGGAAGCCAAGTTTCAAGTTTGTGGTTAACCTCATCCGCATCCCGGCCTGCACAGACTTCCGAGTTACACCCTGTGTTTGACCCCCAGCCGGGTGTTTGGGCTCCTGCCTCCTCTTCCTGCCATCTGCCGGCCTGCCCGGGCCAGGTCATCACCTCCTCCGACCTCCACACCAGTTCCGCCTACCTGACAAAGGTGACCTGTGCCTCCTGGTGCCATTTGCTCCCTGTCCCATCTCCAGGGGGCAGACTGCGATGGGTCGCAAGGGTGAACCGCTCTCGGCATCTCGGCCTCGGTAAGTACGTCTCTGATAGATATGATCTAGGATGGTGGTCGTGACTTATTTTGACTGCTCCATGTATAATCAAGTAACCCTATGATTACAGGCTGCAGATTGGACTGGTTTCATTAGCCAACTGAGTTAACCATAGACCTTTATAGTAGCTGGATAGGATGACGGTCATGGCTTATTTCGACTGCTCCATGTCTAATCCAGTAACTCTGCTTATAGGCTGCAGATTGAACCAGTTGCATAAGTCAACCAAGTTTACCATAAAGGTGTTCTCCTGCCCATCCTCTTGTTTCATCCAGCACCATCACCTCTTCCTAACATCCACACAAAGTCATAAAAAGTGCTTGCAACGACAAAACATTTATTTGTAGCTTGAGATAGAGCAAGAAAAAGTTAAAATCCATATCGTGTCATCTTTTGCTAATGTGCCCCTCAAAGGAACTTCTTTACATCCTGTCCTGGAGAAACGTTATCATGGGAACAGGTGTCCCCATTGAAGGACTTCCCTTCGTCCCTTTTAAAGTGAAAAGCCTATTTGGCTTTAATAAGTCAACCATTATGCATTTTTAACATACAGTAAACCATTGTGGTGTTACTACCATTATTGTGAATGTGCGCTAATGGATAAGGATAAATACTTGTGCCAGGACCACCGCTGCCCACCGTCCACTAATGTATTAGATAGAAGAAGGACCGGCAACTCAGTATTGCAAAATATCCATATAGACTTTATTATGAATCCATCACGATAAACAGGGGAATCCAATACAGAAAGAGTTTACGTGTTTCAGCCCCTTTAACGGGCCTTAGTCATAACCACTGACTAAGGCCCATTAAAGGGGCTGAAACATGTCAACTCTTTCTGACTTGGATTCCCCTATTTATCTTGATGGATTCGTAGTTACTATAAAGGTCTAAATACGTTTACAAAAAGGACTGTGCCAAGAGAGGGCAAAAAACAAACTTGACGTGTTTCAGCCCCTTTGATGGGTCTTAGTCATAACCACTGACTAAGGCCAAGTAAAAGGGCCAAAACGTGTCAACCTTTTCTTTATTGAATTCCCTTGTGTATCTTGATGGATTCGTAATAAAGACTATAAGAATTTTATGCCATACTGAGTTGCAGAGTTATCTATGTATTTGTAACACCTTCTAACTTTCTAAAAGCATTCTCCAATCAACTCTTCTTCTATCTTTCTATGTTTCTATTGGTTCATATTCCTATTACTTTATAAGCTCCATTTTATTTAAATCACACTCAGTAACACCGTACCTTGATGGCTCCTGTTGATATTTGGACCTCATGAAGTTTTCTCATGGTTCCATCCCTGTCTACAAAATAAGATGATGCCAAATGATGCAACGACTCTACACTCTGACTTCCATTTCCAATGTGACGATCTAGACGACCTTTGTCCATGTACATGGTCAACGCCTCCTCACCTGCAAAGAGTCAAAACATAGTAGATGAGTATATCAGTCTAGATCCATTTAAATTAATGAATAAAAACACCGAGTACCCCTGTCACATCAAAGTCCCCCCTTTCACAGGTCTCCCTTTTCACATCAAAGTTTCCCTCTTCACATCAGTGGTCCCCCATTTCACATCAGATACCCCTCCCCCACATTAGACGCTTCCCATAACATTAGCCCACTTTCAAATCAGTCCACTTTAACATCAGAAGCCCCCATAATATCAGAGCCCCCCCCGCACAGCAAAGACCTATTTCAAGTTAGAGCCCCCACTTCACATCAGAGCCCCCCGTTTCACATCAGAGCCCACCTTTTCAGATCAGAATCCCCATCACATCAATGGTCCCCCATTTCACATCAGACACCCCTCCCCCACATTAGTCGCTGCCCCCCATAACATTAGCCCACTTTCACATCAGTCCATTTTAACATCAGAAGTCCCCATCATATCAGAGCCCCCCCCCCCCCCCTCACAAAAAAATACCTATTTCAAGTCAGAGCCCCCACTTCACATAAGAGGCCCCCTTTTCACATCAGAGCCCACCTTTTCACATCAGAAGCCCCATCACATCAGTGATTCCCCATTTCACATCAGACACCCCTTCCCCACATCAGATGCTCCCCATCATATTAGGCCACTTTCACATCAGAAGACCCCATCATATCAGAGCCCCCCCCCCCTTCACATCAAAGACCTGTTTCAAGTCGGTGTCCCCTCCTTCACATCAAAGCCCCCCTTTTCACATCAGAAGCCCCCATAACATCAGAGTTCACCTTTCATATCAGTGGTCCCCCATGTCACATCAGAAGCCACCCCCCCCCCCCCGATCATATCAGAGTTAGCCTCCGTACACACGGTCGGAAATTCCGACCACAAAATCCGTCAGATTTTTTCAGACGGATTTTGTCCGACGCTGGTGTTGCATACACGCGGTCGGACAAAGATCTCAAATTTTTTTTAGTCGGAAATTCCGATGGGAAAAGTCCGATGGAGCCCACACACGGGCAGATTTTCCGACAACATGGTCCGATCGGACATTTTCCGTCGGAATTTCCGACCGTATGTACGGGGCATTACTGTGGGCTGGGTAAAAAATTTGTATTCTTTTCAATATGTATTCCTTTTGCATTCAAGGACAGAAGGGTGACCAAAAAAAAAACAGAGTGGGCTTGACCTGATTACACAAGGCAAGAGATACTCTACAGAGACTAAGACTTTCTCTCTTTGGTGTCCACAGCATCGGAATATTCTTGAGGGACCACAGAATGAGATCATAAGACTAGGTTCTCAGTTGATAGGAACAGTCTAGCAAATGTTAATGGGGGTAGACAAAACATGGCCATTGGCCACCACCACCACTTGAAGTCTTATAAAAATTTATCGATACCGTTACTATGTAACTATGTAACCAACGCTGCAAATACTCTTGATAAAATTGTTAAATATCTAAAAAATTTTAAAAATGGAAACAATTATTTGAAAACAAAATAAAATTAAATAAAACTAGTAGTTGAAGGCTTCCGGATATGCAGAATCGAAGGAGTATCCGGTCTCCACAAGAGACTCGTGAAAATTATGTTGAGCTGTGCGATGCTCTTTGGTCTGAGCCATCTGGGGTGCCTCTCTGGTGCCAGCTATCTCTATTAGGTGGATGGTGTGTATGGGAATAAAAAACCCGCAGCAGAGCAGAAGTGACAGATGGAAAGACTCTGAAGCAGTAATAAAATAATTAAGAGCACACATACTCGTGGCACTCAGGTACACTGCTAATAATATCCAGTAGAAGATGCCGAGATTTAACCTTGTTACATGTTGCATATTTTGCATTACTAAAATAGACACGTGTTATCGGCTTGTATTAGTTAAAGCTGAACTCTAGGCACACAGATACTGTGATTTCCAGCTTCCAGGGGCATCGGCTAGGTATGGACCAATGTAACTGCATGCAAAATATCCATACCCGGAGCCTATGCTCATTCCACCCGTCCAAGGTACCTCTGCCACCCCACTCCCAGTGACAGAAGGGGGTTCCGATGTGCACCAAGCCTGGATCTCATGAGTGCACTTGTTAACTCCTTTTCTAGCACACCATGCAGTGGGTCTCCATAATACGGGTTTGGTCCCATTACCTTCATGACACGACCAACCCCCCCGCTACCGGAGGACCATTTGCCACGCCAGGTACCACGCTATATGACCAACTGCAATGTATCTTGCACTAGTTCCTGGTTACCCATAGCAACTGCATTCCTCCTCATGTTAAGAAGCCAAGTAAACCTTCGCTTCTTACCCCACGTATGCTTTACTGACCCTTATGCACACGATCGGACATTCCGACAACAAAACCGCAGATTTATTTCCGACGGATGTTGGCTCAAACTTGTCTTGCATACACACGGTCACAAAAATGTTGTCGGAAATTCTGAACGTAAAGAACACGGTGACGTACAAGACGTACAACGAGCCGAGAAAAATTAAGTTCAATAGCCAGTGCGGCTCTTCTGCTTGATTCCGAGCATGCGTTGAATTTTGTGCGTCGGAATTGTCTACACACGCTCGGAATTTCCGACAACAAATTTTGTTGTCGGAAAATTTGAGATCCAGCTCTCAAACATTTGTTGTCGGAAATTACGACAGCAAATGTCCGATGGAGCCTTCACACGGTTGGAATTTCCGACAATGAGCACACATTTGTTATCGGAAATTTTGACCGTGTGTACGCGGCATTACTCTTTCAGACCAGGCTTTAAATACTTTATACAACTTTACTTAAACCTTTACGAGAAAGTCCAACAAGTAATTGAAATGCCTTTCCAGTGCCACATGTTCCTCTCTAACTAAACAAGGCTGCCCAGCCGTACCTCAACAATGTGTAAGTCCATAGCTGGTATTTCCCCAAGGATGGTAGTTCTCTGGACTCCCGTTGTCTTCAGATGGACTGCTGGGTGTAGAGGTCCCACTCAGTGGTCCATGACCTTTACGGCATTTCCAGGAACAGGGGCTCTGAACCCGGCCTTTCCCCCTCATTTCACAGTGTGGTTAGGCAGGGCCCAAAAGGAACTGAAATGCAAAATGTTAACCCCTTCCCCAGACTGGGCAAGCCAACTGTCTTACTAATACACTATAGGCAACCTGCCTACATGTGGTTTTGATGCCTCAGATCCACGGCACAAGTTTTTGCATAACCCAGGATTTTACCTGGATCCAAAATCTCTCCATTTAAATATCTTTTGGATGATTGTGCCAAAAAGGTATGTCATGTTCATTTCCTAGTGGTGGCCTTCTTAGGGGACTTTCCAGGGTGCTTTGGATGCAACCCCATCCTTCCCTGTGTCTTGCAACTCCCTTCCCATAGCCAGACAGACAGAATTCTGCCTTCAGACACAACCTCCTAACAAGAGTTTTGGAGGCACATTGGTTGTCATCTTCTCAGTGCATGTGTATCGGAAATCATAATTTAGCGCTGCCTATTGGCACTGCAAGTCATGATGACAATCGGGCACTGTGTTTTGGAGGCTACATCCACCATGACATCATAATAATTATTAATCAATACTTGTTCTTGCACCTCTACATTAGTAAAACCTCATCTTCAATTGCCGATTGACAACTCATGGGGCCCCCGGGCAATAGAAGATTATGGGACCCCCAGGCAATCAGAGATTATGGGGCCACACAGTATGCACACACAGTATATATGTACACACAGTATACACAGACATGTTCCTATTGGCTGAGAAGGTACTGGAGAGGTGGGGCAGCTATAATCTCTGGATTTTTAGACCAAAAGGATGTCGGTAAGGGACATTTCAGAAACAGATGTAAAAAAAAAACACAGATTTTTACATACTGTCCCTGGTTTTACTGAGGCTGGCAACCCTGATGGGGCCCCCTAGTGGCCGGGGGCCCTCGGGAAGTGCCCGAGTGGCAGAATGGTCAGTCCGCCCCTGCTCATCTTAAACATGTAGTTTAGTTTCCAGCTCCAGTTCACAGAAAAGATGTTGTGGAGAGTGCAGAGAAGGGCAAATAAGTTAGGAGGAGTCAAGGAGAACCTCAACTATGAGGAAAGTTTAATTAAACTGAATTGACTCACCCTTAAGAAGAAGCGATTAGAGGAGGGATATGACCACCTAGTACAAATACATTAATGATCCATTCAGTAGACTTGGAAAAGTTGTTGACTTTAAGGTCTTTGTGAAAGACAAGGGGGCATTCTTTGAGCCTGAAGGAAGCAAAAAAACTTCTTCCTATAGAAAACAGTATTCAGAGAAATAGCTTGAATGTGTGGGACAGTCTTCTATAGCAGTGGTTCTCAGACTCCTTGAAGCCAGACCCTGGTAAAGTCTTCCAAAACCTTACATGCCCCAACAAAAAAGTTTATACTCACACAATAAAGGCGTTGGAATACAAAATACTGTATGTATTGAAATTCTGATGAGGCTGGGTACCACTGTGGGGGAATGAAGGTTCTGGAGGTGGTTGGGGAAAGCAGGCTTGGCCGTCCTGTAGAGGATGAGGCTTCTGGAGGAAAATGGGGCAGCTGTGGGAAATGTAGTCTCTGGAGGGGGCTCTAGCACTGCATGGGCTGGGGAGGCACTACTGTAGGGCACTGCTGGGGGAATATTGGGGCTGAAGACTTTGCAGAAAACTAGAGGGTCTTATGGGAGGTTGGAAGGGACTGAGGGTTCTTAGGGGGCCTGGGGGCACCTGGGAGATTGAGGGCCGCGGCGCTGTGGATCACTATGGGAGTGT
Organism: Lithobates sylvaticus; assembly: GCA_028564925.1. Lineage (NCBI taxonomy): Eukaryota > Metazoa > Chordata > Amphibia > Anura > Ranidae > Lithobates > Lithobates sylvaticus. Next base: position 13,246,283 of record CM053033.1, on the reverse strand, counting down.
CATGATTTAGCCTACAGATTTTTTTCACTGCAGTGCTTCTCCCAGACCTGTGATTTCTTTCACATGTGTTGTTTGGCTTCTGTTTTCACCTATGGCCGTCGCTTGCAATTCTGTGGGTTTCTTTTCAGTGGACCTTTCAATATCTTTACAAGTCTGGATCAATAAATGAACATCGTGTCATAATATACAGCAACAGTTGACCACCCCTTTATTATAAAAAAAAGCCACCCTTGAGCTGCAACCAGACTTCTTATGACCTTATCTAGTCACACTTTCTCCTTGCCCTTTAACACATCCACCCGGTATTAAACTTTTCACATCATGTGTTATTTATTTGATTTGCCAGCTGCAGCATAACATTAGCATAAATTACCAATCTTCCAAATAACCATTTCAGCGACTGATTTCATTATTTTTCCCCGCAGGTGTTCCGACCTACAATTGCCTACAACATACGAGGCTGCGAATTCTGCAGACGCTGCTATGGTGGCTGGTTGCCATAAGGTAAAGGTGCTGAGGGTAATAAAGGACGAAGGGGAGCAGTCGTGTTATTTATCATTTTAATATATAAGTTATGTGAGCCCAAGGAGCATTTAACCCATGCACGGTATGGTGGAGATCGTTCTGTATGGGTAGATTTAACAAAGGAGGGTTTAAAGGGAGAGGAACCTTTCAAATAGGTCTGTATGAGGAACCTTTCAAATAGGTCCATATGAGGAACCTTTCAAATAGGTCTGTATGAGGAACCTTTCAAATAGGTCCATATGAGGAACCTTTCAAATAGGTCCATATGAGGAACCTTTCAAATAGATCCATATGAGGAATCTTTCAAATAGGTCCGCATTCAGGTGTTTCCATCTATTTTAATTTAATGAATAGGGAAACTGTGTTGAAGTCTTCCATTTGTCCCTTCTCTAAAGCTCTATACTTATCATGTTCTGGCCATGTTGGTTATATCTTTTGAACCAGCTTCTTCTTCACCTGACGTCATAAAACCCCCTATAGACCTCGATGGGGCTGGAAGATTTTGCGTATATGTTCAGAAATCAAGTGGAAAGGCCTCCTTGGGATGACCTAAGCAGTATGTGCTGCTGTGAAAATATAGCACAGTGTCGGGCAGTACAGGGACAGGGTTGTCCAGTAGAAAAAATCATCCGCACTCCAGTTGTTGCTCTCAAAATTTCTTCATTTTATGGAATAGCCACAGTGAACAAGGGCTGAATAAATCAGTTGACGTGTTTCAGCCTCTAAGGCCTTAGTCATAATGACTAAGGCCTTAGAGGCTGAAAAACGTCAACTAATTTCAGCCAAACACGTCAACTGTTTTAATCAGCCTTTGTTCACTGTGGCTATTCCATAAAATTAAGACATTTTAAGAGCAACAAGCAGAGTGCGGATCATTTTTTTCTACATTACTCTACTCACTCCCACTGACACCAATGATGGGGCACTATTCCTCCCACTGACACAAATGATGGGGCACTATTCCTCCCACTGATACCAATGATGGGGCACTATTCCTCCCACTGATACCAATGATGGAGCACTATTCCTCCCACTGATACCAATGATGGGGCACTATTCCTTCCACTGACACCACCAATGGGGCATTAATAGTTCCCCACCAAATGGAACGGCCGTCCCCCCCCCCCCCCCCCACAGTAAACTGGCCCTTAGTTTAGAAAGTTTAGAGGACCCTCCCTGTTCTATAGGGTTCTACAATCAAAGTGGGAGAAAGAACAGGGCATGCAGCCTGAATATTTGTGGAACTCCAGCCAATCCCTGGGGAGGTGGGTCCAGTTGGTGGTGAGAGAGCCCATAGTCTAAAGCCCATAGTCATCTTTGCACTATGTATAATCTGCATTTTATTGTCTTAGGTCCTCTGGGCCATTTATCCTTCTCTCGTTTCCCTCAATAGAATTTTTTTTTTTGAGAAAATCAATAAATAATAATAATAATAAATTAATTATCTATTTAAATAAATGAATTAAATAAATAAATAAATAGTCTGAGGCCTGAGCAGCACAGTGCAGAGTTCCTGGGTCCAGTTCTGCTGGAGGAGACCTCTGTGCAGGGGCTCTACCCCTGGGGCAGATTTCTAGAAGAATCCATTAGGAAGACACCGGGATCCCAGCTAGGCTTAGCTGCAGGGGGGGGGGGGGGGGGGCTATACGCAAGCTTGAGTCTTGGGATCAAGTTGGGTCCAGAGACGCTCACTGGAGAGAGCCCCGGGGGAAGTTGGTGGGAAGGAGTCCAGCTGTGCTATGGCGGTGTGAGTCTACATCTCCCTCACTAGGAAAAGCCTGGGGGATATCGGCAGGAGGTCTGGTGGATATTGGCTACCGATGATCCTGTTAGAGTAAGCAACCCCAGTGCTAAAGAGTTAGTGGTTGGGTGTCGCTTTTAGGTCAAGTTCCTCCACCCCAAACTGGCTCATCCATGTCTTTATGGACCTTGCTTTGTACACTGATGGGCAGTCATGTTAGAACAGGAAGGGGCCATCCCCAAACTGTTCCCCACAAAGTTGGGAGCGTGAAATTGTCCAAAATGTCTTGTTATGCTGACGCCTTAAGAGTTCCCTTCACTGGAACTAGGGGGCCAAGCCCAACCCCTGAAAGACAACCCCACACCATAATCCGCCCTCCACCAAATGATTTGGACCAGTGCACAAAGCAAGGTCCTCAAAGACATGGATAAGCGAGTTTGGGGTGGAGGAACTTGACTGGCCTGCACAAAGTCCTGACCTCAACACGATAGAATACCTTTGGAATGAATTAGAGCGGAGACTGCGATCCAGGCCTCCTCGTCCAACATCAGTACCTGACCTCACAAATGCCCTTCTGGAAGAACGGTCAAATATTCCCATAGACACACTTCTAAACCTTGTGGACGGCCTTCCCATAAGAGTTGAAGCTGTTATATCTGCAAAGGGTGGGGCCAACTCAATATTGAACCCTACGGACTAAAGCCTCGTACACACGATCGGATTTTCAGCAGGGAATTGTGTGATGACAGACTGTTGGCCTAAACTCTGACCATTAGTACGCTCCATCAGACAATTGTTGTCCAACTTTCCACCAACAAATGTTGGATGTCAGGCTAGTACATTTTTGGCTTGACAATGGTCTGTTGTCAGATTTTCGTATCGTCTGTAGACAAGTCCGTCACACAAATGTTAGAAAATACAAACACGCATGCTTGGAATCAATGCTCACCAAACACGACATTAGCAGAAGGTGCCCAAAGGGTGGCGCTCAAGAGCTGAAATTCCTCGTAGTATGTCACTATGTTCGTGTTTGTTGGCCAAAAACTGTGTGCCGTTTATATGTTAGACCCAGGCACACACCCTTCGGAAAAAAGTCTGACGCTCTGTTGGCCAACAATCCGATCGTGTGTACGAGGCTTAAGACTGGGATGCCATTAAAGTTCATGTGTGTGTGTAAAGGCAGGCGTCCCAATACTTTTGGTAATATAGTGTATGTGTATATATATATATATATATATATATATATATATATATATATATATATATATATATATATATATATATATATATATATGTATATGTATATATATAAATATACACTGTATATATTTAATTATAATAAATTGTGCATTTTTATATCTTTTTTTGGAGGTCAGCTTTAAAAGACCGGATTTAGACATGATGCCTAATTAGATAAGTAAATTAACTACTTGAAAATCTGACAGCGGCTTCTATTACAATATTTGGTCATAGTGCTTATGAGCGGATAAAAGCTTTGTCCTTTGATCTGCAAAAAAATGTGAGCTCCACTGACCTTGCAAAAAAAAAAAAATTTAATAAATGTAATCCTATTAAATTCCTTATAAACCATTATTTAACCCTAATTACCCTAGCTCTTTTATCTACTTCCCCTTTTTTTTTCGCTAGTCTTTGCATTATTTTTGTTAATTTCATATATATTTTGCGTTATTTCTTTCATATTCAATTAAATTTATTTTGTTTGTCTTTTTTTAGTGCTGCACAAAAAAGTACACTAACTTAAAATATGGTCTCATTCAATTTGTAAATAATCTTTCAATGCTTTGCACCAGAAACATAACTTTACTTTTATTGTTTTTCTTTTTTGTTTTTTTTTATTAGACAAATGAAAGAATACAATTTAAAAAATATATCTACAGTGAATGTTAACAGTATTAACTTTTCACTGACTTGTTCCATATTTTTTGGCCTTTTAATCACCTTAGTACCTTTTTTTTTTTCATTATTTTTTTTTATTATTTTTTTTTTTTGCCTTTTAATCACTTTAGCGCCATTTTTATTTTTTGCCTTTTTCTTTTTTTTTATAGCCACATCAGCAAAACTTTTATGGGGGACCTATGTCAGCTTAGCCGTTCATCTCTGTCCCATCTCATCGTGGCATCATTGTGGCTTTCTTTATTTATTTCAAATTTTCGCAGTTTACATTTTATGTAAATACTTCAATAAAAAGGCCTACTTCTCCATGGTCTCCAAGGTCCATGTTACTTCTAGTTCCCCATCTTCTTACATACTCGCCTCTTTCTATCCCCTTGTCTATCTTAATTACCCTTTACCCCTCAATCCCCCCCCCCCTTCTTATCCACCTTATCTTTTTTGCCTTTTAATCACCTTAGCACCTTTTTTTCTTGTTTTTCTTTTTTTTTTTGCCTTTTAATCACCTTAGCACCATTTTTCTTTTCTTTTATTTTTTTGCCTTTTAATCACCTTAGTACCTGAATAATACACCCCCTTCCTGTCCAGGGCATTTTTCATTCTTCAGTGCTGTGACAGTTTGACTGATAAATACTCAGTTATGCAACACTATGGCCAAATGAGTTTTATGCCACCCTTTTGAGACATATTTAATAACCATTTTGTAAATGAAGGAAAAATTCTTGAAAATGTTGATTAAAAAACAGTTTACCTTACTTTCTGTTATAAAACATATCAAAAAAATAATATTTCTTCATACTGTATATCTAGACCAAAAAAAATGGAATGGCGACAAACTACGGTACTTAAAAATCTCCATAGGTGACACTTTACATTTTTTTACAGGTTATCATTTTAGAGTTACAGAGGAGGTCTAGTGCTGGAATTATTGCTCTCGCTCTAACGATTGCGGCGATACCTCACATGTGTGGTTTGAACACCGTTTGCATATGCGGGTGCGACTTACGTATGCATTCGTTTGGGACTAGGCACTAAAAAAAATTCTAATTTTAATTTAAATTAAAAAAATAATTAATTTTATTTTTTTGCCTTTTAATCACCTTAGCACCTTTTTTATTATTTTTTTTTGCCTTTTAATCACCTTAGTACTTTTTTTTTTTTTGCATTTAAATTACCTTAGCATCTTTTTTTATTATTTATGTTTTGCCTTTTAATCACCTTATCACCTTTTTTTCTTTTTCCCTTTTTAATCACCTTAGTACCTGAATAATACACCCCCTTCCTGTCCAGGGCATTTTTCAAATACCCTTTTAAACAAAGCCACAAACTCAGGGTGGCTCAAGACAACAGGTTTTTGCGGCTCCGATAGAGGGTTTGCCCAGGCCAAGGCTCTCTCAGAAAGCAAAGATCTCACGAAACCTACTGCCAGAAACCATGAAATCAGGCCGAGACAGAAGTACAGTTAAATCACACAGATGTCTGTCGTGTGCTTCAGAAACTAAGAGAGAACCATCTCTATTGTAAACTGGAGAAGTGCGAGTTCCATCACGAACAGGTTAAATTCCTGGGTTATGTCATTTCCACGCGCGCCAGGCTTTTCTGTCCTCCACTGCCTCCCGAAGCTTGCTTAACTTCGTGTTCATTGTTTCGATGATGCTATTTATCCATGTTCTTTTCTGTTGTCCTCTTCTCCTCTTTCCTTCCATGTTTCCCAGCATCAGGGTCTTTTCCAATGAGTCCTCTCTTCGCATTAGGTGGCCAAAGTATTTGAGTTTCAGCTTCAGGATCTGTCCTTCCAGTGAATATTCAGGGGTTGATTTCCTTCAAGATTGACTGGTTTGATCTTCTTGCCATCCAAGAGACTTTCAAGAGTCTTCTCCAACAACGTAGTTGAAAAGCATCAATTCTTCAGCGTTCTGCCTTCCTTATGGTCCAACTCTCACAGCCGTAGGTTACTACTGGGAATACCATAGCTTTGACTATACGAAACTTTATCGGTAGGGTGATGTATCTGCTTTTTATAATGCTCTCTAGGTTTGCCATTGATTTCCGCCCAAGAAGCCAAGCGTCTCTTAATTTCATGGCTACAGTCCAACTTTCACAGCCATAGGTTACTACTGGGAATACCATAGCTTTGACTGTAAGGCACTTTGTCGGTAGGGTGATGTCTCTGCTTTTACTAAATATTTTAATATTTATTAAAAGTAACTATTTTAAATATTTTAAATACTTTTAGTATTTATTGAAAGTAACTGTTGCACTTACATGCAACGAAAACGGTAAGAAGCAAACAAACAAGCAGTCAGCTGCGCGATCCTTGCCTGCAGACTGAAGCGTGGTGACGTCACAGAATTCAGCTACACCCGCCGCGTTTCGCCGTAAGAGGCATCGACTGGAAAACGGAGACTATCTAATAATTTTTAAACATGTGTGCAAAAAAAAAAAATTTAAAAATGGCTATGGCAGCGAAAGGTTCAAAAGCTTGTATCACATTTTAGTAAATGGGATTATAAAATGGAAGCGGAATTGGAGTCCATTGACATTTCACAGCATCCTCGTGAACCGTGGCTAGCACAGTACTTTATTTTTCTAAAGTACTCTTAACCAAATGATTTTTTGGAAAGCAAATTCTAAATATAGTGAACATGTATTATACGGAGATGTTAGCTCTGACGTTGTCTGTATATCACCCCAGTAAGCGGAAAAAGCATCCTCTGTCAACCCAATAGGGTTCCATTAGAACTTTGCTATTATTACAATTTTATTTTTTTCTGATACTCTTCACTGTTAAAGCCGAGTGTACAGAACACTTCTATATTCCGAGTTAAAAGGGCCATATGTAACAGGGTCTGACGCTGAAAGAAATGAAGAAAAAAAAAAACCCGACCTTTTAACGGGTTTATTTTGTTAGTTTTGAAAAAATAAAAAAAAAACATATAGAAGAGGATAAAAGAGCAACATTATCCCTACCCAACGTGAAGAATTGGGGATGACTGCACTCTGGTGAAGTCGACTTCTTTACTGCAGTTACATAGTTAGTTAAAGTAGTTGGATTGAAAAAAGACACCAGTCAGCGTAGTTCCAAAAAAACAAAAACAAATTACAAAAAAGGTATATCAATATATAGAGAGGAAGAACTCTATTAGTAAAATTTATCTATAGAGATGTGGAGGGACACACTAGTGACATTGTAGTAGGCAGGTGGAGATGGAGGCAGCTCATCGTGCATTCCCGACATACTCCGGATGTACCGGAATGAATGACCTCCACACAAATGCAAGGAATGACGCCCCCCACCTTCCAATAGAGATGGGCCAAAACAACCCCAAGGTCGGCCCCAGAACTCTCGAACATCGCAAAAGTTCGGACCTGAGCCGTGAACCCCATTAAAGTCTATGGGACCCGAACTTGAAAAATCAAAAGTCTCCATTTTGAAGGCTTATATGCAAGTTATTGGCCATAAAAAGGGGGATGGAGGCCCTGGGGACATGTACCAATGCAAAACACGTTTTTTTTTTTAAAGATTGTTTTTAAAGAAGCAGTGACTTTAATGATGCTTTGTTGTTGTTGTTCAGCCATTTAGTTGTGTCTGACTCTTCGTGGCCTCATGGACCATAGTCCTGTCCTCCACTGCCTCCCAAAGCTTGCTTAACTTCATGTTCATTGTTTTGATGATGCTATCTATCCATCTTGTTTTCTGTAGTCCTCTTCTCATTTTTCCTTCAATGTTTCTCAGCATCAGGGTCTTATCCAATGAGCCTTCTCTTTGCATTACTGGCCAAAGTAATTGAGTTTCAGCTTCAGGATCTGTCCTTCCAGTGAATATTCAGGGGTTGATTTCCTTCAAGATTGACTGGTTTGATCTTCTTGCCATCCAAGGGACTTTCAAGAGTCTTCTCCGACACCATAGTTCAAAAGCATCAACTCTTCTGCGTTCAGCCTTCCTTATGGTCCAAAGGTTACTACTGGGAATACCATAGCTTTGACTATACGAAACTTTGTCGGTAGGGCGATGTATCTGCTTTTTTGTATTTATACATGGCGATCATATCCCCCCTTATGTATTTATACATAGTGATGATATCCCCTCTTATGTTTTTATATATGGTGATCATATCCCCCCTTATGTATTTATACATGGAGATCATATCCCCCCTTATGTATTTATACATGGAGATCATATCCCCCCTTATGTATTTATACATGGAGATCATATCCCCCCTTATATATTTATACATGGCGATCATATCCCCCCTTATGTATTTATACATGGAGATCATATCCCCCCTTATGTATTTATACATGGAGATCATATCCCCCCTTATGTATTTATGCATGGAGATCATATCCCCCCTTATGTATTTATGCATGGTGATCATATCCACCTTATGTATTTATACATGGAGATCATATCCCCCCTTATGTATTTATACATGGTGATCATATCCCCCCTTATATTTATACATGGCGATCATATCCCCCCTTATATTTATACATGGTGATCATATCCCCCCCTTATATTTATAAATGGCGATCATATCCCCCCTTATGTATTTATACATGGCGATCATATCCCCCTTATGTATTTATACATGGAGATCATATCCCCCCTTATGTATTTATACATGGAGATCATATCCCCCTTATGTATTTATACATGGTGATCATATCCCCCCTTATGTATTTATACATGGAGATCATATCCCCCCTTATGTATTTATACATGGAGATCATATCCCCCTTATGTATTTATACTATACATGGCGATCATATCCCCCCTTATATTTATACATGGTGATCATATCCCCCCCTTATATTTATAAATGGCGATCATATCCCCCTCTTATGTATTTATACATGGCGATCATATCCCCCCCTTATGTATTTATACATGGAGATCATATCCCCCCTTATGTATTTATACATGGAGATCATATCCCCCCTTATGTATTTATACATGGCGATCATATCCCCCCTTATGTATTTATACATGGGGATCATATCCCCCTTATGTATTTATACATGGTAATCATATCCCCCCTTATGTATTTATACATGGCGATCATATCCCCCCTTATATTTATACATGGAGATCATATCCCCCCTTATGTATTTATACATGTTGATCATATCCCCCCTTATTCTCCTCTTCTCAAGAGTGAATAAATTCAGTTCCTCTAATCTTTCCTCATAGCTGAGCTCCTCCATGCCTCTTATCAGTTTGGTTGCCCTTCTCTGCACTTTCTCCAGGTCCCCGATATCCTTTTTGAGAACTGGTGCCCAAAACTGAACTGCATATTCCAGATGAGGTCTTACTAATGATTTGTACAGATAATATTTCTCTCTCTGGAGTCCATACCTCTTTTACTACAAGAAAGGACTTTGCTCACTTTGGAAACCGCAGCTTGGCATTGCATGCTATTATTGAGCTTATGATCTACCAAAACCCCCAGATCCTTCTCCACCATTGATACCCCCCAGTTGTACTCCCCCTAGTATGTATGATGCATATTCTTAGCCCCCAAAGTGCATAACTTTACATTTTTCAACATTAAACCTCATTTGCCAAATATTTACCCAATTAAACAGAGCATTGAGGTCGTCTTGTAAATTGGAGACCTCCTGTAAGGACGTTATTCCACCGCATAGCTTGGTGTCATCTGCAAAGTCTGAAATCCCAGACCCGATATCACTTATAAATATATTACAAAGTAAGGGTCCCAACACTGAACCTTGGGGTACACCACTGATAACCTTGGGCCATTCAGAGTAATGCCCCGTACACACGGTCGGAAATTCTGACGGAAAATGTCCGATCGGACCATGTTGTCGGAAAATCCGCCCGTGTGTGGGCTCCATCTGACTTTTTCCGTCTTGAGATCCTGCTCTCAAATTTTTCGACAACAAAATCCGATCGGACTTTTTCCGATCGTGTGTAGAGAATTCCGACGGACAAAGTGCCACGCATGCTCAGATCAAATTACGAGACCAAAGCTATTGGCTACTAGCCTCTACGTAGTTCCGTCGTACGCAACGAACGTCACCACGTTCAGAATGATCGGATTTTCCCACAACTTTGTCCGACCGTGTGTATGCAACACCAGTGTCGGACAAAATCCGTCTGAAAAAATCTAGGTCCGTCGGAATTTTGTGGTCGGAATTTCCGACCGTGTGCACGGGGGCTAAGAGTCATTAACCACGACTCTCTGAATTCTCGATCTTTCCAAGCCTGTAGACTTTACCTTACACATGAGCCGTGTGGGGGGAACGGTGTCAATCGCTTTTTCAAAATCCAAGTATAAGTTTCATATTACTATAATGCCCCGTACACATGGTCGGAAATTTCCGACGGAAAATGTCCGATCGGACCATGTTGTCGGAAAATCCGACCGTGTGTGGGCGCCATCGGACTTTTTCCGTCAGAAAAAATTTGAGATCCTGCTCTCTAATTTTCCGACAACAAAGTCCGATCGGACTTTTTCCGACCGTGTGTAGAGAATTCCGACGGACAAAGTGCCACGCATGCTCAGATCAAATTACGAGACCAAAGCTATTGGCTACTAGCCACTACATAGTTCCGTCGTACGCAACGAACGTTACCACGTTCAGAATGATCGGATTTTCCGACAACTTTGTCCGACCGTGTGTATGCAACACCAGTGTCGGACAAAATCCGTCGGAAAAAATCTGACGGATTTTGGTGTCGGAATTTCCGACCATGTGTACGGGGCATAAGAGTTGAGGATCATAAGAAAATAGACCTATTTAGCAAAAATTACGGGAATTATTCGAGACGGCTGTGTGAATACTTGGGTCATTCACACAGATATTTTTTTGAAAACATTAAAATTTTTATGAGTTTAAAAAAAATTTATATATTTTTTAAAACACCCCTAAGTATTTCAGCTGCATGTGTAGACAATACGAAATTCATTAATGATAATTGAAAGATCTGTACTGCAAAGGTCAGGCAAACACTTCAGATGCAGAAATTTTACAAGAATTTTATATCTACGCTAAATTGAAAGAGTATAATGGCCCACTTCATGTAAAATAACGCAATTATACAATTTTTATAATGGTTTAAATGGATCAGGAAAACACTTATGGATAAATACTTGAAGAAAAATTAAATGAAAGCTGAACTAAATACATGGAGAAAATACATATATGCAGGGCTTTTTTTTCAGCCGCGGAACGCAGTTACGGCACCTCCACTGTATGGTCTTGGCCACCGTGCTGCAGCTCAGTTTCAGGGTCTTGGGAAATCTTCTTATAGCCTCGGCCATCTTTATGTAGAGCAACAATTTCTTTTTTTCAGATCCTCAGAGAGTTCTTTGCCATGAGGTACCATGTTGAACTTCCAGTGACCAGTATGAGAGAGTGAGAGCGATAACACCAAATTTAACACACCTGCTCCCCATTCACACCTGAGACCTTGTAACACTAACGAGTCACATGACAAAGGGGAGGGAAAATGGCTAATTGGTCCCAATTTGGACATTTTCACTTAGGGGTGTACTGACTTTTGTTGCCAGCGGTTTAGACATTAATGGCTGTGTGTTGAGTTATTTTGAGGGGACGGCAAATTTACACTGTTATACAAGCTGTACACTCACTACTTTACATTGTAGACAAGTGTCATTTCTTCAGTGTTGTCACATGAAAAGAGAGAAGAAAAGATTTACAAAAATGTGACTTTTGTGAGACACTGTATGTAAAAGCAAGATGTGCGGGGTGTGCTGTAGGGTCTAATGATGCTGGCTGCTGGGGGATCTATTGTCACTGATGGGGATCTGTTTTTGTGTGAGGGTCTGTTATTGCTGGTGGGAGTCTTATGTTGCTGGTAGGGATCTACTTTTGAGGGAGCGGGTCTATTGTTGCTGGCTGCTGTGAGATCTGTTTGTTGCTGCTGGAGGGAGTCTAATATTGCTGGGTGTGGTGTTTTGTTGATGTGTGGTTCATTGTTGATGTGTGGGGGGGATGTATTGTTTTGTGGGGGATGTATTGTTGCTGGTGTGGGGTCTATTGTTGCTGCAGGATATCTATTGTTGCTGGAGTGGAGTCCATTGTTGCTGGGGGGGACTATTGTTGTTTGGGATCTATTGTTGCTGAGGGGTCTATTGTTGCTGGCTGCTGGGGGATCTATTGTCTATGGTGGGGGTCTTTTATTGCTTGTGGGGAAATCTATTGTTGGTGGGGGGGGGGGGTCCTGTGTTGCTGGTAGGGATCCACTAGGGAGAGGTCTGTTGTTGTTTTCTTTGTTTTTGTTTATTTTTTTATTTTTTGTAGTAGCCCTTACACATAAGGCCTTTAAAAGGGTGTAAGGACTTCAGCCTAGGTAGTATTATGTTGTACTGTCATGGGTGGGCATACCCATTGTGCAGGCTGTGAAGGCTGTGCAGCTTTACAAGGGACCTCTGGGGTTTAGGGGCCCATTTATACTAGATTTGGGTTGGGGGATTGCTGAAGATCCCCTTTCTCTTCCATGTTATGACTGCTGGATCCGTAAATGTTTTCCTTATCCCGACTTCAATTAAAACATGGACTGCGGGACATGGATTTGAAAATGGCCACAGTGGCCCCTTTATTTAGCTATAATAAAACAAGAAGCATTATAATAAATGACCATAATTACAAGAAACCCAACCCAGTAAATAATAAGGCATCTGTTGGATTCCAGGATGGGGTCTTTGGTGTCTGTTAGCCTAAAGGCTTGGCTAAGATCCACCCCTCTACCGAGCCGCACCAAGAACAGCTCCAACTTGACCATTGATGTCTTCTCAAGTAACTGAGACCCAAGAAAAGACAATCAATACCAAAAGGGAAAGGACTATGCCTCCCAATGGGCCCAGTGTTTCATAACCCTCCAACTATTCCACAGACCCCTAAAGACATCCTATACTGCCAAGCTTCCCAATATCAAAATGGAAACCATGCAATGGGCCCAACATTTTGTAACCCTCCTGTTATTCCACAGACGCCTAAAGACACCCCAACCTGCCAAGCTTTCCAAAACCAAAAAAGGAAAACCACCCAATGGGCTCAACATTTTGTAACCCTTCAACTATTCCATAGACCCGTAAAGATATCCTAACCTGCCAAGTTTCCTGATACCGAAATGGAAACCACCCAATGGAACCAACATTTTGTAACCCTCACACTATTCCACAGACCCCTAAAGACATCCTAACCTGCCAAGTTTCCCAATACCAATATGAAAACCACTCAAGGGGCCCAACATTTTGTAACCCTCCCACTATTCCACAGCCCTTTAAAGACACCCCAACCTGCCAAGCTTCTCAATACCAAAATGAAAACCAACCAATGGGCTCAACATTTTGTAACCCTCCAACTATTCCATAGACCCATAAAGATATCCTAACCTGCCAAGTTTTCTGATACCGAAATGGAAACCACCCAATGGAACCAACATTTTGTAACCCTCACACTATTCCACAGACCCCTAAAGACATCCTAACCTGCCAAGTTTCCCAATACCAATATGAAAACCACTCAAGGGGCCCAACATTTTGTAACCCTCCCACTATTCCACAG
>CM053033.1:13140708-13232102 GCA_028564925.1 Lithobates sylvaticus | reverse complement strand
GATGTGATCCACTATATAGGGCTTGGAAACCATGGGAAACTTTTTGGTGTTGGCTACGATGAAGTTCAGTGTTGGGTGAAACGTGTAAGTTGAGAACCAAGGACAGGGCTTCCTTGAAGTTTGTCCTGGAATAATAAAGTTTACAAACACTGAATGATAGGGTGTGCTGCTGGCTCGTTTTTCTCTGAATGGGTTAACAGTTTGAGGTTACAATGAGCCCCTGCTTGGTGCTGCACCCGTTCCTTCTAGGATGTGATCCACTATATAGGGCTTGGAAACCATGGGAAACTTTTTGGTGTTGGCTACGATGAAGTTCAGTGTTGGGTGAAACATGTAAGTTGAAAACCAAGGACGGGCTTCTTTGAAGTTTGAAGTTTGACAAGACTGCACAGGACGGACTTGCCTATTGGCTGTCACAGTGGTCACATGATTGGGAGCCAGTCCTGACAACTCACCAGCAGGGTCCACCCACTGCAGGCCTCCTGTAGAAAACCGCAGGAGGGGCGGTGACAAGACTGCACAGGACGGACTTGCCCATTGGCTGTCACAGTGGTCACATGATTGGGAGCCAGTCCTGACAACTCACGAGCAGGGTCCACCCACTACAGGCTTCCTGTAGAGAACTACAGGAGGGGGCAGAGACAATACTGGATGGGACGGACTTGCCTATTGGCTGTCACAGTTGTCACATGATTGGGAGCCAGTCCTGACAACTCAGGGTTGTCCACCCACTGCAGGCTTCCTGTATAAAACTACAAGAGGGGCAGAGACAAGGCCAGCCACTCTGCACAAGGAGAGGGAGCCGCTATAGGGTTGCAAACTTTTCTTCAAGCAAAACTTGAACACTTTAGTGTCTTGGGACACCTTTGGGATGCCCCAAGGAGAGTAGTAATGTGGTGCCCATAGCGTACTGCAGCGAACCCCCCCCCAGTGATGCCGAACCTGCTCCCAGACAGCCACCCACAGCTCCCAGAACGCAACAGATTTGTGTGTGACTATCTTGGTTACTTGGAAAGCCACAGGCCGATCTGAATACTGTGTCTGGGTTTCAGTCCGCCTGAAATGCGGAAACATGATTCAAAACCCGGACTGCCCGGGTGACAGGTGGCAACCCTAATGCCGCGTACACACGATCGGAAATTCGGCCAGCAAAAGACCGATGAGAGCTTTTGGTCGGAAAATGCGACCGTGTGTAGGCTCCATCGGACTTTTGCTGGCCCGAATTCCCGCCAGCAAAACATTGAGAGCAGGTTCTCAATTTTTCAGTCGGAAAAAGTTTCGACCGGAAATTCCGATCGTCTGTAGCAATTCCGACACGCAAAATTTCTACGCATGCTCAGAAAAACTTTGGCGCATGCTCGGAAGCATTGAACTTCCTTTTCTTGGCTCGTCGTAGTGTTGTACGTCACCACGTTCTTGACGGTCGAAAGTTCAGCGAACTTTTGTGTGAGCGTGTGTATGCAAGCCAAGCTTGAGCGGAACTCCGTCGGAAAAACCATCCAAGATTTTTTCCGAAGGAAAATCCGCTCGTGTGTACGCGGCATAAGCGGTCTTTTTTTTTTTTTAACAGGAAGTCTCACGCTGGATTACGGCACAGATCTGGAAGAAATGCATAAAGCACGCCAAGATTCAAGAAGAAGACACATGATGAATGGATTTTTAGAAAATATTTGCTCATCTCCGAGTTCAGCTTTAGGAGATTGTAGAAAAAAAAAAAAATACCAGAAACAGGAAGAAGATGGAAGAACTTTGGGAATAATTTTATCCTATCCCGTGGAATGGGAGATGAAACAATATGTTAGAATGATCCCGGTGTCTCCCCATTAAATGTCACTTATAAAGTCAAGGCAAGAATTTTGGCAATAAGATTAGACGTTTATCTTCGGGGGGATCCTGGGAGACTAACCATGTGGATTTCAGAACACACTGACTACAGATCAGATTTTTCGAGTTACACACGATGCTGGAACAATGTGCTGAATATAATAACAAACTCCGCCATCTGTTTATTGATTGCAAACAGTCCTGAGATAGCGTAAGGAGAGAAGTATTATATAAAACAGAATCAGAATGTGGAATTTGTATTAAATTAATAAGGATAGTAATAATGACATTTACAGATACAAGATGTAAATCGATATCCTGCTATGCAGACTGTTTGAAGTGGAACCCCAGTTCACTTCAGTTCAAAATAAAAAAATATATATATATACCGTATATACTCGAGTATAAGCCGAGTTTTTCAGCACATTTTTGTTGTGCTGAAAATGCCCTCCTCGGCTTATACTCGAGTCAAGCACTTTTCTGCAGCAGAGAATTACATTTTCCGACCCGACTTTGGGCCCCGTATCTCGGTGCTAGGAACCGCAAATTTGGCGTGCAAACCAAGTGGAACTAGCACTACAACATTTCCATAGATGGGGTTCCTAGCACGTCTGGCACTTCTGTCCCTCGAACTTCAAACTCGGTAGTTAAAGGTTCCTAGATGCCCCCTAGCTGCAGCCAAATTTGGGGTTTCTGGACCCAAAGGGTCCCGAAATGACATTGCTGCAGATGGACACAGTTGACCGACTTTGGGGCCCCGTATCTCGGGGCCACTTAGTGCTAGGATCCCCAAATTTGTGCAAACCCAGTGTAGTACTACAACATATCCAAAGCTGGGGTTCCTAGCACCAAGTGGCCCCGAGATACGTGGCCTCAAAGTCGGTTCGGAAAATGTCATTCTCTGCTGCAGAAAAGTGCTTGACATTTTCCGAACCGACTTTGGGGCCCCGTATCTCAGGGCCACTTAGTGCTAGGAACCCCAGCTTTGGATATGTTGTAGTACTACACTACACAGATTTTGGGGTTCCTAGCACTAAGTGGCCCCGAGATACGGGGGCCCCAAAGTCGGTCAACTGTGTCCATCTGCAGCAATGTCATTTCGGGACCCTTTGGGTCCAGAGACCCCAAATTTTGGCTGCAGCTAGGGGGCATCTCGGAACCTTTAACCGCTTAAGGATCGCCTCCTGCACATTTACGTCGGCAGAATGGCGCGGCTGGGCACATCAACGTACAGGTACATTGCTCTTAAAGTGCCCAGCCGTGGGTCGCGTGCACGCCTACAGTAAGCTGCCATTACCCTAAAATGCTGTTTGAACTGGCACAACTCATTGGAAAACACATCCACTACGTGAGCATAATTGCCCCAATGCCATAGAACCCAGAAGGAGCAGCGGAGCCTGGGATAGATGATTGAATGTTGTTTTTATAAAACTAAAGTGTTATGGTGATAATCACGGGTAAGGTCAAGGACAGACTAAAGATCAAAATACAAATATTACTAAAAAAACTGTCAAAACATGTCAAGGGTCAAGAGTTGGCTCCAAATGAAAGGCATTCAAGATCAACGACAACCCAACAAAACAGAAAAACAGCAAAATGTTGTCATGGGTGTAGAGCTATTTGTACCGGTCTTCAGTAAATATTGATCTTCAGATATCCAACAGCTGCATTGCGAATGTCCACTTACTTGATAATAAGGTCCCAGATCCTTTTCCCATGGGTGGGACAAGGAATGGATCCGTTTATGTTCAAACTTGAACAGGTTTACATTCAGCACTGCATAGAAGATCAGAAGGAGGGTGAGGGACAAGATACCTAGAGGTTTTCTACCTACAGCATAGAATCTGATCTTCTGCACATCTTTCTAGCTCAGTAGGTTCCCTCATTTGAAGGGCTATAACAGCTAAACACTACATTTAAGGCATGGCCTCTTGGTGTCTATGCTTAATAAAATGCCGCGTACACACAATCGGAATTCAGGCCAGAAAAAGACCGATGAGAGCTTTTCATCGGAAAATGCGACCACGTGTAGGCTCCATCGGAATTTTGCTGGCCGAATTTCCGACAGCAAAGAATTGAGAGCATGTTCTCAATTTTTCCGAAGGAAAAGGTTTCTATTGGAAATTTCCGATCGTCTGTAGCAATTCTGACGCGCAAAATTCCTACGCATGCTCGAAAACAATTAGACGCATGCTCGGAAGCATTGAACTCGGCTCGTTATAGTGTTGTACGTCACCGCGTTCTTGACGGTCGGAATTTGATGTGACCGTGTGTAGGCAGGACAGTTTGAGCGGAATTCCGTCGGAATTCCATCGGGAAAACGGTCAGAATTCCGATCGTGTGTACGCGGCATTAGAGTTCCAAAGGACAGCTGAAAAGGTTCATCTATATACTTTTCATTCAGCCAATTAATCACCACCTCTCTTGTGGTGGACAGTTCGAGTTGCTTCCTCAATGCCAATTGGAAGAGTTTCCAGTATCCAACATCTTCAGGATTCTTCCAAAAAGAGGAGATACCTACATCACTCCAAGAAATAGGTCCAAATGCCTAGGGAGAAAGATGTTTCTTAAAGCAGCAGCCTCGCAGGTGAGAAGCCCAGAAGGAAAGACCATGTTTTACAAAGTGTCTCAAATATTAGGATCTTCCCAGCCAGCTCCCCACCTCTCTTGTGGTGGACAGTTACAGTTGCTACCTCAAGGCCAATCAGAAGAGATTCCAGTAGCCAAGAGGAGATTCCTGTAGCACGCCAAGCCCTATGCCTCAAGGTCAAGGGAGAAAGATGGTTCTCATAGCTGCGTCCTTACAGGGCAGAAGCCCAGGAAGAAAGACCATGTTCCAAGAAATATCTTAAACATGATTTATTTTTTTCCAGCCAACTCCACAGTTGTTACCTCAAGGAAAATGAAAAGAGCTTTCTGCAGCCAAAAACGTTAGGATTTTTCCAAGGAGAGGGAATTACTGCAGTACTCCAAGCCCCATGCCCCAAGGCCTAGGGAGAAATATGGTTCTCACAGCAGCAGCCTTACAGGGCAGAAGCCCAGAAGGAAAGACCATGTTCTAGGAAGGGTATCAGATATGAATACCTTTCCAGCTATCTCACCTGGCACAGTTAGCCTTGCAGGTGAGAAGCCCAGAAGGAAAGACCGTGTTTTACAAAGTGTCTCAAATATTAGGATCTTCCCAGCCAGCTCCCCACCTCTCTTGTGGTGGACAGTTACAGTTGCTACCTCAAGGCCAATCAGAAGAGATTCCAGTAGCCAAGAGGAGATTCCTGTAGCACGCCAAGCCCTATGCCTCAAGGTCAAGGGAGAAAGATGGTTCTCATAGCAGCGTCCTTACAGGGCAGAAGCCCAGGAAGAAAGACCATGTTCCAAGAAGTATCTTAAATATGATTTGTTTTTTTCCAGCCAACTCCACAGTTGTTACCTCAAGGACAACTCCACAGTTGTTACCTCAAGGACAATTAAAAGAGCTTTCTGCAGCCAAAGTCGTAAGGATTTTTCCAAGGAGAGGGGATTACTGCAGTACTCCAAGCCCCATGCCCCAAGGCCAAGGGAAAATATGGTTCTCACAGTAACAGCCTTACAGGGCAAAACCCCAGGAGGATAGACCATGTTCTAAGAAGGGTATCATATATGAATACCTTTCCAGCTAGCTCCCCTGGCACAGTTAGCCTTGCAGGTGAGAAGCCCAGAAGGAAAGACCATGCTTTACAAAGTGTTTCAAATATTAAGATCTTCTCAGCCAGCTCCCCACCTCTCTTGTGGTGGACAGTTACAGTTGCTACCTCAAGGCCATTTAGAAGAGATTCCAGTAGCCAAGAGAAGATTCCTGTAGCATGCCAAGCCCTATGCCTCAAGGTCAAGGGAGAAAGATGGTTCTCATAGCAGCGTCCTTACAGGGCAGAAGACCAGGAAGAAAGACCATGTTCCAAGAAGTATCTTAAATATGATTTGTTTTTTTTCCAGCCAACTCCACAGTTGTTACCTCAAGGACAATTTAAAGAGCTTTCTGCAGCCAAAAACTTTAGGATTTTTCCAAGGAGAGGGGATTACTGCAGTACTCTGAGCCCCATGCCCCAAGGCCTAGGGAGAAATATGGTGCTCACAGCAGCAGCCTTACAGGGCAGAAGCCCAGGAGGAAAGACCATGTTCTAAGAAGGGTATCAGATATGAATACCTTTCCAGCTAGCTCACCTGGCACAGTTACATTTGCTTCCAGTAGCCAAAATCAGCAGGATTCCTGCAAGGAGAAGAGATTCCTAAAATACTCGAATTCCTTTGCCCAAAGGCCCAATCAGACAGATGGTTCTCACAGTAGAATCGTGGGGTACCGGCGCTAGTTAGTTTTTAACAACAATATATATTCCTATGATGAGCTGCAGTTTTATGCAATATAATCACCCATAAGTGCCTATTCGAAATGAAGAGGAAGTAAGGTGAAAACCGCGCTGTTCTTATCTATCAAACATTGAGATTGCCACAGCTAATTATGCTGTGCTGTGGTCCACCCACAAACTCTAAATCCCTAGAATGCAGTTGCTAACCTACTGTTTAAATGCCGTGTTCAAATAAAGGATACTAAAAGTGAAAATAAATTAAAATCAAAAATATCAAGTGCTCAGTGCTAGTTCCGTGCCTTAATCAGCTGATTCAAAGTGCTTTGTGCATATAAATATCATAGGTCACTATCACGTGATAAATGGCGTAATGTGTGTTAATTGCAAAGTCTGGTGCTTCTACTGTTGCTATCAAAATCATTTCATCAGTAGCCCATCTTCACTGCCCAATGTGATGGTACAATAAAATAAATATATATTACGTGTGACCTAGGCTTTTCAATAAGATAAAGTAAAAATAATCACATCAATTTTTGAAGTTGTATACAAATGTTAAAACAAAAATATGAGTCCGTGACAACACCGCTTGTGCTTGATTAAACTTTAAATTTTCATAGTGCAGATTTCTTCCTTTGTGACCGTCACCAACTATGTAATGGATCACTTACCAAACCTTGGTAAGTATAAAGCGTGCGGTTACTTTAGGATCACCAATCCTATCTGTGGCCTCCCTCTTTCTCTCAATTCCTGGTACAGGTGGTTTAAGGATAGACTCCACAGATGGACTCCGCAGGTTCCCCAGAAAATGAGATAATAAACAAGGGGCTTCTGATAGTGAAGTACGTTTTTCAAAGGTTTTATTTAAAAGTAAATATCATAAAGACTCACATGGTCCAGTGCCGTGGCTGGCACTAAGCATATCCAGCCTTGTGTTTAAAATCAAGGAAGCTTCCTGATGACGCAAAACCTTTTGCGAAACGCGTAGAGGCTGCTGGGTAATTACACGCGATCGCGTCACTTCTGGGAGAGGGATCTCATACCAGGAAGGGGGTTCAGGACGCACGCCAACCAAAAGGAACCTGATTTTAAACACAAGGCTGGATATGCTTAGTGCCAGCCACGGCACTGGACCATGTGAGTCTTTATGATATTTACTTTTAAATAAAAACCTTTGAAAAACGTACTTCACTATCAGAAGCCCCTTGTTTATTATCTCATTTTCTGGGGAACCTGCGGAGTCCATCTGTGGAGTCTATCCTTAAACCACCTGTACCAGGAATTGAGAGAAAGAGGGAGGCCACAGATAGGATTGGTGATCCTAAAGTAACCGCACGCTTTATACTTACCAAGGTTTGGTAAGTGATCCATTACATAGTTGGTGACGGTCACAAAGGAAGAAATCTGCACTATGAAAATTTTAAGTTTAATCAAGCACAAGCGGTGTTGTCACGGACTCATATTTTTGTTTTAACATTTGTATACAACTTCAAAAATTGATGTGATTATTTTTACTTTATCTTATTGAAAAGCCTAGGTCACACGTAATATATATTTATTTTATTGTACCACCACATTGGGCAGTGAAGATGGGCTACTGATGAAATGATTTTGATAGCAACAGTAGAAGCACCAGACTTTGCAATTAACACACATTACGCCATTTATCACGTGATAGTGACCTATGATATTTATATGCACAAAGCACTTTGAATCAGCTGATTAAGGCACGGAACTAGCACTGAGCACTTGATATTTTTGATTTTATTTTATTTTCACTTTTAGTATCCTTTATTTGAACACGGCATTTAAACAGTAGGTTAGCAACTGCATTCTAGGGATTTAGAGTTTGTGGGTGGACCACAGCACAGCATAATTAGCTGTGGCAATCCCAATGTTTGATAGATAAGAACAGCGCGGTTTTCACCTTACTTCCTCTTCAGATGGTTCTCACAGCAGGTTCCCAAAAGGGCAGAAGCTCAGAAGGAAAGACCATGTTCCAAGAAGTGTCTCAAATATTAAGACCTTTCCAGCCAGTTCACCACCTTTCTTGTGGTGGACAGGTACAGTTGCTACCTCAAGGGCAATTGGAAAGTCTTCCAGCAGCCAACATCTTCAGGATTACTCCAAGGAGAAGGGATCTCTGCAGCACTCCAGTTCCTAGTCCCAAAAGCCTAGGAAGAAAGATAGTTCTCACAGCAACATCCTTACAGGGCATAATCTCAAGAGGAAAGACCATGTTCCAAGAAGTTTCTCAAATATTATTTCCTTCCCAGCCAGCTCACTAGGCCCTCCAAGCCTGCTGACTGAGTCATTAAACAATCATAACACGGTTGTCCTGCTGGACCATGGTCAACAATAGCTGGCAGAGGAAAGACACACTGTGCTTAGAGAAAACTAATAAGGAGGCACAGGCAGGCTGGCCACTGCTTCCTAAAAAAATCACAAAAAAAAAGAATTTGGGAAAATACTATATCTGTAAATGGCCAGTTCCATCCAGGGAAAACATAACTGACTTACGGTGCCAACTAACGCATGCAATACAAAAGGCTCAATTCACAACACCGTGGTTGTGTCCTTTACAGTGTGCGCTGCATAATGCTACAGACTGGTCTGTTTATTTCGTGGTGCAGCTTTGGGATTTTCCAAAGCGAATGTCTTATTAACAGACCAAAAGGGAGCAAATAAGAGAAGTCCATTGTTACGCTTTGCATACACTTGAAGTTGTTTAACTCCAATCATTTTAGTTTTACTGTTCTATCTTTTTTTTTTTTTGCAGTGCAATCATTTTGACTGTATCATCATTCTGTTTGTCATCACAGAGGTACTACAGCGCCGAGGAGGCATATGAATTGCTTTGTATCCTGGATGACAAAAGAAGTGAAGAAAGATTCTGAATTCAAGCCAGATAAAGGTAGTGAGATGCTGACAGATGCTTCTAAAGTCCGATAAATCCACAACAGAGCGAGAGCCAGAACTAAAACATTTTCCGCTTTGGAAATAAAATTCCCGATTACATTGTTCCCCTAATGCCACGTACACACGAGAGGACCTTTCGACGGACTAGGTCCGACGGTCTTTCCGACGGACTTTTGGCAGAGTTCCCATGGACTTTCCGAATGAACGGACTTGGCCACACACAATCACACTGAATTCCGACGGATTCGAAAGTGATGACGTACGACCGGACTAGAATAAGGTAGTTCGTAGCCAATAGCTGCTCTTGCGTCGTTGTGTGTCCGTCGGACTAGCACACAGACGAGCGGATTTCTCGATAGGAAATGGGTCCGGCGGAGTTCCGTCAGAAAAATTTGAAACATTTCTAAAAGTCCACCCGATTTTTCGACAGCAAAAGTCCGATGGAGCCCACACACGATCGAATTGTCAGACGGATTCGTTCCTTCGGAACTTTGCTGTCGAAAAGTCCGCTCGTGTGTATGCGGCATAACACCGTCTGAAAATAACCAGACTCATATTGTACATAACTCTTGGTCATCATTATGCAGAGATGTCAAGGTTTGTCCATTTCACGCGTCTTCTAATCATGGACACACCACATATGTTCCTTGTAAATGTCTTCAAAAGGTCAGATGAACAGTGCAGTTATTTCTGACTCTTTGAACCTGAGCTTGAAGCCTGTGGGCCTTGATGCAAAAGTTAACTTGGGGCCCCCCACCCGCTACCACCCACCGCTTGCCCCATGGCGGTGATGCTAGTCCTAGAACAACTGGGTATGCACTGTCCAAAAGAAAAGGAGGATGGTAGCAGAAGGTAATGGTAATTATTATAGGAGTGGTAGTCCTTTGAGATCTTCATCAGCCGGCTACTGTTGGGGCCCTTTGGGAGCGTTGGTGCACTTAAGGACAGTACTAGTTAACCTGCATGCAGTATAGTGACAGTAAAGGTATGGTATAGTCTCAGCACAGGTGCAAGGTAAATCTGGTTCAGATACGGTAAATGTTCAGTATCTCCTAGATCAGGGGTCTCAAACTGGGGGCCCTCCAGCTGTTGCAGAACTACAAGTCCCATCATGCCTCTGCCTATGGGAGTAATGCTTGTACCTGTCAGCCTTGCAATGCCTCATGGGAATTGTAGTTTTGCAACAGCTGGAGGGCCACCAGTTTGAGATCATTGTCCTAGATTGTAAGCTCTAACGAGCAGGGCCCTCTGATTTCTCCTGTATTGGATTGTATTGTAACTGTACTGTCTGCTCCCATAAAACGCTGCACAAACTGTTGGCCCTATATAAATCCTGTATAATAATAATAATGCAATATATGGTTGGTCGAGGTGTACTCTAAGTTTGGAATAAGTGCAGTTGGGTACACTTGATGTCCTGCTCTGAATGGCTCAGTCCCTGCTAGCAGGGGGCTTGGGACAGGCCTGGTTGGAGGTGGGAACATCATGGTGGGAACATCATGGAGGTGGGAAAATCTTGCTGCTGCTAGACTAATACAACTCACCTCATCAATCCGTGACTGCCGCCCCTCTCTGCCAATCCCTTCACTGGCTTCCCCTACCCCACCGTGTAAAATTAAAAATGCTAACCATAACATACAAGGCCATCCACAACGACGCCCCCATCTACATCACCAACCTCATCTGCAGAGATCGCCCAAATCGTCCTCTCTGCTCCTCCTAGGATCTCCTGCTCTCTAGCTCCCTTGTTACCTCCTCCCATGCTCGCCTTCAGGACTTCTCCAGAGCCTCTCCCATCCTCTGGAACTCCCTGCCCCATTATGTCCGATCAGCCCTTACCCTGTCCACCTTTAAGAGATCCCTGAAAACTCATTTATTCAGGGAAGCCGATCCCACACCCACCTAACAACTGTCCCCGAGCCACCCCCATCAAATCATTCATTCTCTGCAGCTATTACCTTTTGTACCACCACCCCGTCCCTTTAGAATGTAAGCTCTACGAGCCGGGCCCTCCTGTACCTTTTGTATTGTACTGTAATTGTGTTGTCCCCCCCCCCCCCCCCCCCCCATACTTTGTAAAGAGCTGCGTAAACTGTTGGCGCTATATAAATTGTTTATAATAATAATAATGGTTTGGGGCTTTTTTTCAGCATACGGTACTGGAAAACTTCATGCCATTGAAGGAAGGCTGAATGGAAAAATTTACTTATGCTGCGTACACACGATCGGAAATTTGGCCAGCAAAAGACCAATGAGAGCTTTTGGTCGGAAATTCCGACCGTGTGTATGCTCCATCGCACTTTTGCTGGCCGTAGTCCCGCCAGCAAAAGATTGAGAGCAGGTTCTCAATTTTTCGGTTGGAAAAAGTTTCGGAAATTCCGATCGTCTGTATCAATTCCTTCGTGCAAAATTCCTACGCATGCTCGGAAACAATTTGGCGCATGCTCGGAAGCATTGAACTTCATTTTCTCGGCTCGTCGTAGTGTTGTACGTCACCTGCGTTCTTGACGGTCGAAAGAACAGCGAACTTTTGTGTGACCGTGTGTATGCAAGCCAAGCTTGAGCGGAATTACGTCGGAAAAACCATCCAAGATTTTTCTGACGGAAAATCCGCTCGTGACTTGGCCCAAACACGACTTGGCCACACACGATCACTCCAAAAGTCCGACGGATTCGAATGTGATGACGTAGAATAAGGAAGTTCATAGCCAGTAGCCAATAGCTTCCCTAGCGTCGGTTTTAGTCCGTCGGACTAGCACACAGTCGACCGGATTTTTTAGCCCGGACTCGAGTTCGTCGGAAAGATTCGAAGCAAGTTTTATTTCTAGGTCCGCCGGACTTTTGGAAAGAAAAAGTCCGCTGGAGCCCACACACGATCGATTTGTCAGACGGATTCCAAGTCTGTCGAAAAGTCCGGTCATGTGTACGTGGTATTAGACTGGGATGCCATTAAAATGTATGTGCGTGTTAAAGCAGAGCAACACCCTAAAGTGGAACTTCCGCTTATTGGATTCCTCCCCCCCCCCCCTCCGGTGCCACAATTGGCACCTTTCAGGGGGGAGGGGGGTGCAGATACCTGTATAATACAGGTATCTGCACCCACTTCTGGGACTAGCTGCCTCGCCCATATCCAAGGGTTCCCGTTGTGTCTTGGGAAACACACAGTTCCCAGGACACTGCGGGGACCAATAACGACGCGCAGAGCGACTCGCACATGCGCAGTAGGGAACCGGGCAGTGAAGCCGCAACGCTTCACTTCCTGATTCCCTGACAGAGGATGGCGGCGGGGGCAGACGAGAGACGAGCGATCGCTCGTCGTCTTCTGCCGACATCGCTGGAACCTTGGAACAGGTAAGTGTCCATTTATTACAAAGTCAGCAGCTGCAGTATAAAAAAAAATAAAAAATAATCAAAATTTTTTTTGCATGACTACATAATACGAACATTTAATAAAACAAAGTTTCAAAGTCCGTTTCCAGTCATTGTAACATTGTAAAAGCGTTTCTTTACACAGCGGGTCTGCTTTGTGCTTTCTAAGCAATTAAAGTGACTTGCTTTGAGTAACGCAAAGCCCCGGAGTTGTGATCCACCTTTTGATCATTCCTCTTTTCATTCCCCCCTCCCCCCCCTCTGTCATTCTCAGGATTTTCTGGGGAATTTTACATTTAAGTTTACCAGAATCTCCTATTACAGTTGCTGCCGAGGTCGGTTCAGGACACCGGCCAGCATTCTCTCCTCTTTTGCTTCGAGCGCTATCAGAGTGCTTTTCATTACGATTGTCTGCTTCTTTCCAGAACGGGGTACTGAGTATAAAAAAAGTCAAACCACGAGATGATCGTAAGCCACTAAGGCAATGGTTTAAAAAATTCCGATAGACACATGCGTTCACCGACCACTTTAGGTAAACCCAAATTGCTAATCAGCCAATCGCATGGCAGCAACTCAATGCATTTAGAGATCTAGATGTGGTGAAGGCAACTTGCTGAAGTTCAAACCGAGCATCAGAATGGGGAGGAACGTGGATTTAAGCGACTTTGACCGCGGCATGGTTGTTGGTGCCAGACGGGCTGGTCTGAGCATTTAAAAAAAAACGTTGATCTACTGGGGTTTTCACACGCACTTACCATCTCTCGGGTTTACAGAGAATGGTCCGAAAAAGAGAAAATATCCAGTGAGCGGCGGTTGTGTGGACAAGAATTGCCTTGAAGAGGTCAGAGGAGAATGGGCAGACGGGCTGGTCTGAGTATTTCTGTGATCTTCACACACAACCATCTCTCGGGTTTACAGAGAATGGTTCGAAAAAGAGAAAATATCCAGTGAGCCGCGGTTGTGTGGACAAGAATTGCCATGAAGAGGTCAGAGGAGAATGGGCAGATGGGCTGGTCTGAGTATTTCTGGGATCTTCACACACAACCATCTCTCGGGTTTACAGAGGATGGTCCGGAAAAGAGAAAATATCCACAGACGAGAGACGATCGATCGCTCGTCATCTTCTGCCGACATCGCTGGTCCCTGGAACAGGTAAGTGTCCATTTATTAAAAGTCAGCAGCTGCAGTATTTGTAGCTGCTGACTTTAAAAAAAAAAAATCGTGTGGACCTCCTCTCTAAGGCAGGTGTCCCAATACTTTTGGTAATATAGTGTTCAGTACCATCCTTCCGGAGCTTAAGTGAATGTATTCGATTTTTGGTCTTCTAAAAAAAAAAAAAAATCATACTTCTACAAACCGAAAAATACGTTGGATAAAGAAAAGGGTTAAAAGACTGGTACAAAATGGTTAATGAGAATTTATAAAAAAAATTAAAAAATAATCTACATTTTTTTTGCATGACTACATAATACGAACATTTAATAAAACAAAATCTCAAAGTCCGTTTCCAGTCATTTTAACATTGTAAAAGCGTTTCTTTACACAGCGGGTCTCCTTTGTGCTTTCTAAGCAATTAAAGTGACTTGCTTTGAGTAACGCAAAGCCCCGGAGTTGTGATCCACCTTTTGATCATTCCTCTTTTCATTCCCCTCCCCCCCCCCCCCCCCCGTCATTCTCAGGATTTTCTGGGGAATTTTACATTTAAGTTTACCAGAATCTCCTATTACAGTTGCTGCCGAGGTCGGTTCAGGACACCGGCCAGCATTCTCTCCTCTTTTGCTTCGAGCGCTATCAGAGTGCTTTTCATTACGATTGTCTGCTTCTTTCCAGAACGGGGTACTGAGTATAAAAAAGTCAAACCACTAGATGATCGTAAGCCACTAAGGCAATGGTTTAAAAAATTCCGATAGACACATACGTTCACCGACCACTTTAGGTAAACCCAAATTGCTAATCAGCCAATCGCATGGCAGCAACTCAATGCATTTAGAGATCTAGATGTGGTGAAGGCAACTTGCTGAAGTTCAAACCGAGCATCAGAATGGGGAGGAACGTGGATTTAAGCGACTTTGACCGCGGCATGGTTGTTGGTGCCAGACGGGCTGGTCTGAGCATTTAAAAAAAAACGTTGATCTACTGGGGTTTTTTTTACACGCACTTACCATCTCTCGGGTTTACAGAGAATGGTCCGGAAAAGAGAAAATATCCAGTGAGCGGCGGTTGTGTGGACAAGAATTGCCTTGAAGAGGTCAGAGGAGAATGGGCAGACGGGCTGGTCTGAGTATTTCTGGGATCTTCGCACACAACCATCTCTCGGGTTTACAGAGGATGGTCCGAAAAAGAGAAAATATCCAGTGAGCGGCGGTTGTGTGGACAATAATTGCCTTGAAGAGGTCAGAGGAGAATGGGCAGACGGGCTGGTCTGAGTGTTTCTGGGATCTTCACACACAACCATCTCTCGGGTTTATAGAGGACGGTGGGAAAAAGAGAAAATATCCAGTGAGTGGCCGTTGTGTGAAAGAAAATGCCTTGTTGATGTCAGAGGAGAATGGGGCAGACTGGTTCCAGATGATAGAAAGGCAACAGTAACTCAAATAACCCCTCGTTACACCCAAGGTATGCAGAATACCATCTCTGACCGCACAACACTTCCAACCTTGAAGCAGCTTCAGCAGCAGAAGACCACACCGGGTGCCACTCCTGTCAGCTAAGAACAGGAAACTGAGGCTACAATTGGCACAGGATCACCAAAATTGGACAAAAGAAGATTGGAAAAACGTTGCCTGGTCTGATGAGTCTCGATTTCAGCTGCGACATCTAGATGGTGGGGTCAGAATTTGGCGCATGGATCCATCCTGCCTTGTATCACTGGGTCAGGCTGGTGGTGGGGGTGTCATGGTCTGGGGGGATATTTTCTTAGAAAAAGATATACGCGTGCTCCATCATTGGTATCAGTGGAAGGAATAGTGGCCCATCATTGGTATCAGTGAGAGGAATTGTACCCTATCATTGGTATCAGTGGAATACCATCTCTGAACACACAACACATCCAACCTTGAAGCTGATGGGTTACAGCAGCAGAAGACCACAACGGGTGCCGCTCCTGTCACAGGAAACTGAGGCTACAATTCACACAGGTTCACCAAAATTGGACAACAGAAGATTGGGAAAAACATTGCCTGATCTGATGGGTCTCCATTTCAGCTGCGACATTCAGATGGTAGGTGTCAGAATTTGGTGTAAACAACATGAAAGCATGGACCCATCCTGCCTTGCATCAACGGTTCAGGCTGGTGGTGGGGGGTGTAATGGTGTGGGGGGATAATTTCTTGGCCCACTTTGGGCCCCTTCGTACCAATTGAGCATGGTTTAAACATCACGGCCTACCTGAGTATTGTTGCTGACCATGTCCATCCCTTTATGACTACAGTGTCCCCATCTTCTGATGGCTCCTTCCAGCAGGATAATGCACAAAGCTCCAATCATCTCACCACTGGACAAGGAGGTCACTGTAATCCAATGGCCTCCACACTCACCACATCTCATTACTCCAATGGTCAATGGCCTCCACACTCATCAGATTTCACTACTCCAATGGTCAATGGCCTCCACACTCATCAGATTTCACTACTCCAATGGTCAATGGCCTCCACACTCACCAGATCTCATTACTCCAATGGTTAATGGCCTCCACACTCACCAGATCTCATTACTCCAATGGTCAATGGCCTCCACACTCACCAGATCTCATGTCCATCCCTTTATGACTACAGTGTCCCCATCTTCTGATGGCTCCTTCCAGCAGGATAATGCACAAAGCTCCAATCATCTCACCACTGGACAAGGAGGTCACTGTAATCCAATGGCCTCCACACTCACCACATCTCATTACTCCAATGGTCAATGGCCTCCACGCTCATCAGATTTCACTACTCCAATGGTCAATGGCCTCCACACTCATCAGATTTCACTACTCCAATGGTCAATGGCCTCCACACTCACCAGATCTCATTACTCCAATGGTCAATGGCCTCCACACTCACCAGATCTCATTACTCCAATGGTCAATGGCCTCCACACTCACCAGATCTCATGTCCATCCCTTTGTGACTACAGTGTACCCATTTTTTGATGGCTCCTTCCAGCAGGATGATGCGCCATGTCACAAAACTCCAATCATCTCACCACTGGTTTCTTGAACATGACAAGGAGGTCACTGTACTCCAGTGGCCTCCACAGTCACCAGATCTCAATCCAATAGAGCACCTTTGGAATGTGGTGGAAACTGGAGGATGGCATCCTGGATGTGCAGCTGATAAATCTGCAACTGCGTGATGCTATCATGTCACTATGGACCAAAATCTCTGAGGAATGTTTCCAACACCTTGTTAAACCTATGACATCTTTCCAGTTTGCTGGTTGGTTTCCCAGTGCATCCTGGGATATCTCATACCTCCAAAACAAAGCGAAGCTAATGCTGAATAAAAGCCTCTCAAAAGCTGCAGATGCTGTAAGCAAACGTTGTCACGGACTTCTGTGGAGGCTTCGGAAACGCATTAAAGCAACATGGGGGATAAATTGTGAAGCAAAGCTAACGCAACATGTGACCAGGACTGTAAGGAACCATTTTGGAATGTGGTGGAACTGGAGGATGACATCCTGGATGTGCAGCTGATAAATCTGCAACTGCGTGATGCTATCATGTCACTATGGACCAAAATCTCGGAGAAATGTTTCCAACACCTTGTTGAACCTATGACATCTTTCCAGTTTGCTGGTTGGTTTCCCAGTGCATCCTGGGATATCTCATACCTCCAAAACAAAGCGAAGCTAATGCTGAATAAAAGCCTCTCAAAAGCTGCAGATGCTGTAAGCAAACGTTGTCACGGACTTCTGTGGAGGCTTCGGAAACGCATTAAAGCAACATGGGGGATAAATTGTGAAGCAAAGCTAACGCAACATGTGACCAGGACTGTAAGGAACCATTTTATTTAGTGACAGGAGCTTTGATTGGCTTTCATAGAGCTTTAAAAAAGCGTGTCAAATGCCATATTTTGAAGTGTAAACGAGCCCTTATGCCGCGTACACGCGGTCGGAATTCTCGTCGGAAAAAGCTCTGATCATTTTCCCATCGGAATTCCGACGGTATTTCACTCAAACTGTCTTGCCTACACACAGTCACACCAAATTCCGACGGTCAATAACACCACGCCTTAAAAAACGTTCGACTGCACTATAAAAGGGAAGTTTAATGCTTCTGAGCATGCGTCGAATTGTTTCCGAGCATGCGTCGGAATTTTGCGCGTCGGAATTGCCTACACACGATCGGAAAATCCGATAGAAAGGTTTTCCGTCGAAAAAAATTAAGAACAGGTTCTCAATCCAAAGTCCGTCGGAAATTCCGACAGAATAATGCCCCGTACACACGGTCGGAAATTCCGACCACAAAATCCGTCGGATTTTTTCCAACGGATTTTGTCCGACACTGGTGTTGCGTACACGCGGTCGGACAAAGTTGTCGTAAAATCCAATCATCCTGAACGTGGTGACGTTCGTTGCCTACGTCGGGACTACGTAGAGGCTAGTAGCCGATAGCTTTGGTCTTGTAATGTGATCTGAGCATGCGTGGCACTTTGTCCGTCGGAATTCGCTACACACGATCGGAAAAAGTCCGATAGGACTTTGTTGTCGGAAAATTTGAGAGCAGGAGATAAAACTTTGTCCGTCGGAAAATCCAACGGAAAAAAGTCCGATGGAGCCTACACACGGTCGGAATTTCCGACAACATTGTCCGATAGGACATTTTCCGTCGGAAAATCCGACCGTGTGTACGGGGCATAAGACCGATGGGCATACACACGAATGAAAAGCTCCCATCGGACTGTTTCCATCGGAAATTCCGACCGTGTTTACGTGGCCTTATAGATTGTAATCTCAACATTCTGAGATTAGATGGGGGTTTAGGAGGAACTCTTGTATTTTAACTGAGCTCCTACAGTCGTGTGAAGACCTGCACTGTCAGGAGATTCCGTTGCCAACTACAGTATTGTCTACTGTATACTAATGAATTCGGGCTTCCATCCAGATATTGCGGTGACATCATGCAGCTTTTCCAATGGCTCAGCAGCCCACTGCTACAAATTAGTTGGGACACTCATAGAACTGACCAGCGAAGGACGTTCCTAGCCATCGATCACCCTGTCTCCCCGGTCCAGTAAAAACTGATATAACACTTTTGCTTTCCCTAAGTGGCTGGACTGCATTGAGCAGGGTTGTAAATCACTTTAAAAACGACTATTCCCGGAGAAAACGCTGGTGCAATAAAAATGAAAGGAAAAGAAGCCTAGAGGAAAGCCCAGCTACGTGATCTGTCAAAGTCATATGACTGCTTGCTGTGCAAAGTTATGCCCCCGTACACACGGTCGCAAATTCCGACCACAAAATCCGTCGGATTTTTTCCGACGGATTTTGTCCGACACTGGTGTTGCATACACACGGTCGGAGAAAGTTGTCGGAAAATCCGATCATCCTGAACGTGGTGACGTTCGTTGCGTACGACGGGACTACGTAGAGGCTAGTAGCCAATAGCTTTGGTCTTGTAATGTGATCTGAGCATGAGTGGCACTTTGTCCGTCGGAATTCGCTACGCGCGATCGGAAAAAGTCCGATAGGACTTTGTTGTCGGAAAATTTGAGAGCAGGATCTCAAACTTTTTCCATCGGAAATTCCGACGGAAAAAGTCCGATGGAGCCCACACACGGTCGGAGTTTCCGACAACATGGTCCGATAGGACATTTTCCGTCGGAAAATCCGACCGTGTGTACGCGGGCATTAGGCGCTTCTGCATCTTCTTTGATGGCGCCCAAAATGAATACAGAACCGGGAAAGAGTGGTATCAATCATCAACATGGTTGTTACCTCCTCACTCAACAATAGTCCACTTCATTTGTATTTTAGGGTCCAATACTAATCAATTGAAGTGGAATTGAATGGACTTTATGGGCACACCAAAACCAAGATGACAACTAGACATGTGCACAATAGAAAAATTCATTTAGTTTCATTTTGTTTTTGTTTCTGTTCGTTTCCGTTGATTCGTAACGATTCGTAATTTCGTAAGTCGTCGGTGTTCGTATTCGGACTCGTTCGTATTTTCGTAGATTTAGTTACATTCGTACTTTCGTAAGATTGATTTATTTGTACTTTTGTAACATTGTTTTCGTAGATTCGTAATCGGAGCATAATTCATAATAATTTTATGTAATGTGT
This sequence comes from Lithobates sylvaticus, assembly GCA_028564925.1. Lineage (NCBI taxonomy): Eukaryota > Metazoa > Chordata > Amphibia > Anura > Ranidae > Lithobates > Lithobates sylvaticus. Next base: position 13,212,384 of record CM053033.1, on the reverse strand, counting down.
ATGCTATTATTACATTGTAAGAGACACGGAAAATTACGAATCGAAAAAAAAAAAAAAAGTTACGAATGTACGGAATTTTTTCGTTCAATCCATTCGAAGCACGTTAAGCAGCGCCATTGTAAGAGACACGGAAAATTACCAATTCAACAAAAAAAAAAAGTTACGAATGTACACATTTTTTCGTTCATTTTGATTTTCATTGTTCCTGTTTTCGTTTTTCGGATTTTCTTCTTTCGTAGTTTTGTTGTTTCTAATTTGGTTATTTCGGATTTTAGTTGTTTTTCATATTCTTCACATGCCTAGAATTGAATGGACTTTATGGGCACACCAAATCAAGATAACAAATTTATATATATATATCTGCCTTTCTACCATCTGGAACTGGTCTGCCCATTCTCCTCTGACCTCTGACATCAACAAGGCATTTTCCTCCACACAACTGCCGCTCACTGGATATTTTCATTTTTTGGACCATTCTCTGTAAACCCGAGAGATGGCTGTGCGTGAAAATCCCAGTAGATCAGCCGTTTTTTTAAATACTCAGACCAGCCCGTCTGGCACCACCAACCATGCCACGTTCAAAGTCACACACCATATATACTCGAGTATAAGCCGACCCGAATATAAGCCGAGGCACCTAATTTTACCACAAACAACTGGGAAAACTTATTGACTCGAGTATAAGCATAGGGTGAGAAATGCGCCGCTGGTCTCTGGTTTTGACTGCCAGTCAATGCTATTATTTTGAGGTTGTGGGTTTGCATCACTAAACTGCTCAGACAAATTGCTTCTTTGCATTGCACAAAAAGCTGCATTTTTATTTTAGAAAGTGCCACTCAAAATTAAATAAATAAAATACATACGGTATATACTCGAGTATAAGCCGACCCGAATATAAGCCGAGGCACCTAATTTTCCCACAAACAACTGGGAAAACGTATTGACTCGAGTATAAGCCTAGGGTGAGAAATGCGCAGCTACTGTAAGTGGAAAAGAGAGTCAACAATGCCCATTTGCAGCCTCACTGTGCCCATTTGCAGCCTCACTGTGCCAAATTTCAGCCATAGGTCCCCCAAACTTCAAACTCGGTAGTTAAGGGTTCCTAAATGCCCCCTAGCTGCAGCCAAAATTTGGGGTCTCTGGACCCAAAGGGTCCCGAAATGACATTGCTGCAGATGGACACAGTTGACCGACTTTGGGGCCCCGTATCTCGGGGTCATTTGGTGCTAGGAACCCCATCTTTGGATATGTTGTAGTGCTAATTTGGGGTGCCTAGCACCAAGTGGCTCCGAGATACGGGGGCCCCAAAGTTGGTTCGGAAAATGTCAAGCACTTTTCTGCAGCAGAGAATGACATTTTCCAAAACCGACTTTGGGGCCCCGTATCTCGGAGCCACTAGGAACCCTATCTATGGATATGTTGTAGTGCTAGTTCCACTGGATTTGAATACCAAATTTGGGGTTCCTAGCACCAAGTGTCCCCGAGATATGGGGCCCCAAATTCGGGTCGGAAAAAAACATTTTGCTGCAGAAAAGTGCTTGACTCGAGTATAAGCCGAGGGGGGCATTTTCGGCACAAAAATAAATAATGTGCTGAAAAACTCGGCTTATACTCGAGTATATACGGTATATCCCCTTTCTTCCCCATTCTGATGCTCGGTTTGAACTTCAGTAAGTCGTCGTCACCATGTTTAGATGCCTAAATGCATGGGTTTTTGTTGATATATATATATATACAAACAAGAAAATGGAAAACCCCCCCCCCCCAGTATTTTCTACTTTCTGTTATAAAACATATCCAATAAAAAAAATCGAATGTCTTCATAAATTTAAGGCCGAAATGTATTCTGCACTATGGTAAAAAAAAAATCCCAATACTTGTTTATTAATAGGTTTGTGTGAAAGTTATAGCATCTACAACCTTTGGGATATATACTGGATATTACGCAGCTATGATGCTATACTGGTAATGGCGGTGATTAGTGACTTATAGCGGTGGCGGTCAATCTGGCACTTCCAGACTCTATCTGGGAGGGTCACTAACTGACATCAATCCCAGAGCCGCGCTGTGTGCAGCCATAGACACATACACTAGTTTACCATCAGTATTTAAGTATTAAGTACCATTAAGTATTGGGACGCCTACCTTTACACGTACATGAAGTGTAATGGCATCCCAGTCTAATGCCCCGTACACCCGGTCGGATATTCCGATGAAAAAAGTCCGATCGGATTATGTTGTCAGAAAATCCGGCCAAGTGTGGGCTCTATTGGACTTTTTCCGTCGAAATTTCCGGCGGAAAAAATTTGAGAGCAGGATCTCAAATTTTTTCCGACGACAAAATCCGATCGGACTTTTTCCGATCGTGTGTAGAGAATTCCGACGGACACAGTGCCACGCATGCTCGGATCAAATTAGGAGACCAAAGCTATTGGCTACTAGCCTCGACGTAGTTCCGTCGTACGCAACGAACGTCACCCCGTTCAGAACGATCAGATTTTCCGGCAACTTTGTGTGTGTGCAACACCAGTTTCAGACAAAATCCGTCGGAAAAAAACAGACGGATTTTGTGGTCGGAATATCCGACCGTGCGTGTGGGGGCTTAGTCCGTAGGGTTCAATATTGAGTTGCCCCACCCTTTGCAGCTATAACAGCTTCAAATCTGTGGATCGAAATCGGGCTTAGGCAAGTGTTTAACCTCTTCATCTCCCAGCGCTTTAAGAGGTTTATGATGCTGGGAGGCGGGGCTTAAGATCACGTGATTGGCTGTCACGGTGGTCACGTGATCTGAAAGCTTTCAGTTAGGTGCCGGTAACTGTGCTGGGAGCTCGCAAATATGCGGCCAAGGACCAGGTTGGGAAGAGCAATTTTTTTTAACTACCGTATTTATCGGCGTATAACACGCACCCCAAGTTTAGGAGGGAATTTTAAGGAAAAAAAGTTTTAGGAGAGAAGTTTAGGGAAAAAAAAAACTTACATTTAAGCGTCATTTGCAGCTTGCCCAGCGTCATTTGCAGCCTTTCCCAGCGTCATTTGCAGCCTTTCCCAGCGTCATTTGCAACCTGCCCAGCGTCATTTGTAGCTTGCCCGGCGTCATTTGTAGCTTGCCCGGCGTCATTTGCAGCTTGCTAGTGTCATTTGCAGTTCGCCATCGTTTAAATTTCCCGCCGCGAGAAATACCGCGCATGCGCGGCCGAAAAAGGCCGAACCGCGGCCGAAAAAGGCCGAAGTGCGGCCGAAAAAGACCGAGCCGACTGTTCAGCTCCGCTCGGAGTCCCGCCTCCCTGCTGTTTCGGGAGCGAGCGCAGGGAGGCGGGACTACGAGCGGAGCTGAACAGCCGGCTTCGGTCTTTTTCGGCCGCGCTTCGGCTTTTTCCGGCCTTTTTCGTCCGCGGTCGCCATTTTTCGGCGCCGCAACCGATTTTTGTCATTTTTTTTTTGGGGTATCGGCGTATAACACGCACCCACGACTTTCCCCCGATTTTAAGGGGGAAAAAGTGCGTGTTATACGCCGATAAATACGGTACTTCCCACCCGGCCACTGCACATAAACGGCCGAGTGGGAGCCTTCTACTTCTGACTGGACGTTCCTGAACGTCCTTCAGAAGTAGGGGGATCGTGCGCGCGCGTGACCGCGCAGTGACGCGATCCCGATGCGCTCGTGTCGCCCGGACACGGCGCATCTCGGATCGGCAGGAGGGCTCTGTGATCGGCCCTCCTGATCACATGAAGGCCGTGTCCAATCACAGCCATCATGTGATGTAAACACACAGCCAGTTGCTAGGCAATCGGCTCTCCTCTCCTCACACGGAAGTCGTCGCTGAGGAGAGGAGAGCGGATCACTGCAGCCGGCTGGGGATCAATGAGTATGAGCTGTTTTTTTACAGCTTTTTACTCACTGATCACCAGTCTAGTGTAAAACAGTGTAAACACACATGTCCCCAAAACACACATGTCCCCAAATAATAAAAAAAACACATGTCCCACAAATAATAAAAACACATGTCACCCACATATGTCCCTGTGTAAACAAACCTCTCCCCGCGCTTCCTACTCTGCCTGTCATTGATCGGCTGTTCCCTGTCATCGCCCCCTAATGTAAAAAAAAAAAAAAACACACGTCACACACCATAACCCCTCCCCGCCCCCTAGTGGTTAACTCTTTCACTGCCAGTGTCATTTATGCAGGAATCAGTGCATTTAAATAGCATTGATTTCTGTATAAATGACAATGGTCCCAAAAATGTGTCAAAAATGTCCGATGTGTCCGCCATAATGTCGCAGTCACAATAAAAATCGCTGATCGCCGCCATTACTAGTAAAAAAAATAATAATAAAAATGCTATAAAACTATCCCCTATCTTGTAAACGCTATAACTTTTGCGCAAACCAATCAATAATCGCTAATTCCGATTTTTTTTTACCAAAAATATGTAGAATACGTATCGGCCTAAACTGAGGGAAAAAAAAAATTATATATATTTTTTGGGGATATTTATTATAGCAAAAAGTAAAAAATATTGCATTTTTTTTGTTTTCTATCCTATTTCTATTTTTGTTTATAGCGCAAAAAATAAAAAACGCAGGGGCGATCAAATACCACCAAAAGAAAGCTCTATTTGTGGGGAAATAAAGGACGCCAATTTTGTTTGGGAGCACGACCGCGCAATTGTCAGTTAAAGTGACGCAGTGCCGAATCGCAAAAAGGGCCTGGTCCTTTGGCTGCAAATTGGTCCGGGGCTGAAGTGGTTAATATACACTTAACGAAATTTTTTTTACTAAAAACATGTAGCAGAATACATTTTGGCTTAAATTTATGACAAAATTCGATTTCTTTTAAAATAGAGAGAAGAAAATATTGTTTTTTTTTTTTTCCAAATTTCCGCTATTTTTTTTGCTTATATCGCAAAAAAAAAAATAGAGTAGTGAATAAATACCACCAAAAGAAAGCTCTATTTGTGCAAACAAGATGATAAAATATTTCATTTGGGTACAGCGTAGCACGACCGCGCAATTGTCATTGAAAGTGCGAGAGCGCTGAAAGCTGAAAATTGGGCTGGGAAGGAAGGGGGTGAAAGTGCCACCCGGTATTGTAGTGGTTAGGTTCTTTTTGAAGGTTGTCTCAGACAAAGTGTTAGCTCTCCGTCTATATCCTGTATGCAGAAAATGATACGTGCTGTAAAAGTATTTTTTTTTTTTCTTGAATTTCTTGTGCCTACAAAGTCAAATTTCTAAATTTCTAAATTTTAATGTTCCTTTCAAAAAAAAAAAAACATATTTTTTTTTTTCTTTTTAGAGAATTATCCAAGGATGAATCTTCAAACCCATAAACTGTCTGTGGAATTCTAACACATGGCAACTATAAATGTGTCACAGACTCTTAACTTCAAACTACAAAATTCTATGGCACTATCAAAATTGTCTGCAGCTGGTCAGAGATCCTCACATTCAATTGTTCCAACCTGCTCCGCAAGACAATTGTGACAGCCATTTCATACTGCAGGACTTTTATTTAGCTAAGTTCTGTTGCAATGTTTCCCTATGAAACAATAAAAATACCCAGTCAGTTTGTGGGAATTAAAGCACGAGGATGCTAAAAAAAACTCATGTTCTAACTTTGATTAAAGCGGTGTTGTACTCAGGGCCGGTGCTACCACTAGGCAAACTAGGCGGCCGCCTAGGGCGCCCTGATGCCTAGGGCACCCAGCCACTGGTTTTCCTACTCTCTTCTCTCTGCAGCAAGCAACTAACTCTCAGCATCAGCAGGCAGCCGCCTCTCCGTTCACACATAGTGTCAGAGGCGCAGCAGTGGTGGAGGTCTGTGTCCCGACTCCCGCAGCAAGCAAACATTCATTGATGGGCACTGGTAGCCTGCATTTGATGGGTGCTGGTGAGGCTACATTTGATGGGTGCTGGTGAGGCTACATTTGATGGGTGCTGGTGAGGCTGCATTTGATGGGTGCTGGTGAGGCTGCATTTGATGGGCGCTGGTGAGGCTGCATTGAAGGGCGCTGGTAGCCTGCATTTGATGGGCGCTGGTGAGGCTACATTTGATGGGCGCTGGTGAGGCTACATTTGATGGGCGCTGGTGAGGCTACATTTGATGGGCGCTGGTGAGGCTACATTTGATGGGCGATGGTGAGGCTGCATTTGATGGGCACTGGTGAGGCTACATTTGATGGGTGCTGGTGAGGCTGCATTTGATGGGCGCTGGTGAGGCTGCATTGAAGGGCGCTGGTAGCCTGCATTTGATGGGCACTGGTGAGGCTACATTTGATGGGCGCTGGTGAGGCTGCATTTGATGGGCGCTGGTGAGGCTGCATTTGAGGGGTGCTGGTGAGGCTGCATTTGATGGGCGCTGGTGAGGCTGCATTTGAACAGGGGGCTGGTGAGGCTGCATTTGATGGGCGCTGGTGAGGCTACATTTGATGGGCACTGGTGAGGCTGCATTTGAACAGGGGGCTGGTTTGGGCACTTTATTAAAAAGGTGGGATTTACATGGGCAGGGAAAAGGGGGCGGAGTCAGCCCGGGGGGGGGGCAAAATTAGGTTTCGCCTAGGGTGTCAAAAATCCTTGCACCAGCCCTGGTTGTACTCAAATTTGCAAGTCAATCTTAAAGAAATCTGTTAGTGCCAGAGATGATCAAATGCCCATTAAAAAAAAAAAATGTTGCCGTTATTACCTTTTAATCAGAATAAGTATCTTGGCTTCCGGGCTCTCCTCCCGTGGGAGTAGGCGTGTTCCCCGGCTGTGCAAAGACCCCTGGGAGCTCTGTCCGAGTCTTCCCATGAATCAGTGGGGAACGCTGTAATGCCGAAATCTCGCGAGATCTCGGCATGATGCGATAGCAACTCGGAATTCTACAGCGCTGCTTGCTCTTAGCATTGAGCATGCGCGGGATCGAGCGGTGAATGCTGGGAGCACAGCATTCACCGCATCCCGGAAGTAAGTGCTTGTGGGTTTAAAATGCCCACAAGCAAAATGGAAATGCCCGGCAGGAGATTTTTATATATTATATATATATATATATTACCGAAACGGAGGAAATCGGCGATCGGTGGAGAAAAAAAAAGCAACACGTGAGTGCATCATTAATATTGTATTGATAAAACAATGTCGGAAAAAAAAAAAAAAAGATATGTTAGTGGAATCCCGCTTTAAAGGCATGAAGGAATTTTGCTCTCCAAAACATCATGCTAGACATGGTTTTTCAATTTAGAGTAGACCCACTACAGGGCAGATTGGACAGGAGTACCCTATGGATTCTTCCTTATTTTGTTATCAATTGAAAAACGAAGAAATGGCGCGTACACACGGTCGGAATTCTCGTTGGAAAAAGCTCTGATGGTTCTCCCATCGGAATTCCGACGGAATTTCGCTCAAACTGTCTTGCCTACACGCGGTCACACCAAATTCCGACGGTCAATAACACCGCGACATACAACACGGTTGACTGCACTATAAAAGGGAAGTTTAATCCTTCTGAGCGTGCGTCAAATTGTTTCCGAGCATGCGTCGGAATTTTGCATGTCGGAATTGCATACACACGATCGGAAAATCTGATAGAAAGGTTTTCCGTCGGAAAAATTAAGAACGGGTTCTCAATCCAAAGTCCGTCGGAAATTCCGACAGAAAAAGACTGGTGGGCATACACACGGTCGGAAAATCCGATGAAAAGCTCCCTTCGGACTGTTTCCATCGGAAATTCCGACCGTGTGTACGCGGCAAAAGCGTTGCTGGAAATTTACTCAAAATGCCTCCCAACGTATCCCACCAGGTGTTTCAGGAGATGCCCAGCTTAGGGACCTATGTTCACGGCTGGTGGCCATGCCCTATGGTTTCGAAGGCTGTGGATCAGGGTCTACAAAACGATCAATTCACTTGATAAACCTACTTAAAGATCACCAGGAAGCGTTCCTACATAAATCCAGTCAATAATGAATATTAGTAATACCAACAAAACATTGTTAACCCATATCTTAATGGCCATCAGAGAGATTATAGCCCGTCCTTAAGTTTTAGGCCCCTTTCACACTGACGGCCCGTTCAGGTTCCGCCTGCCAGTTTTGACGGCGGACCTCAACGGGCGCTCCATGCTGGTCTATGGAGCGACGGATGTCAGCGGAGACATGTCCGCTGACATCCGACCCGGTCCGATCTGGCCAAAAGCAGACGGATGGCTCTACGTCCAGATCCGTCGCTGGCGGATCGGGTGAGATCTGATGAAAACGTCCATTTTCATCCGATCTCTCCATAGAGACCATCAGCGCTGGACAAGCCCCTCCCCGCTCAGTGAGCAGAGAGGGACCTGTCATCCGCTGGCTCAGCGGAGATCAACGGAGAGACCTCCCGCTGAGCCGGCGGCCAGAGGCGGACTCCGTGGAAGCGGAGTCCGCCTCGCGTGAAAGGGGCCATATGGTAGTCAAAAATAGCCTACAAGAAAAATTGATAATGAGGCATTAACCGCATATTTTATTGATTCTCAAGATAAGTTGTTGGAGGTTTGGCAAAACTGGTTATCGTATTACCAACCACCTCAAAGTATAAATGTCCTCCAGACACTTTAGAGCCTTGGTGGGAATCGGGTGCTCCTCTTTCGAAGTCCCGAGCAACCCTGACCCCTGTCCCTTTCTCATTCCCCTCCCTCCATCCCTCTATATCTCACTTATCCTCCCAAGTCTATTCTTCTTTCTTCCATTGTCTTCTCTTTGTTTGGTATCAAAGATATCACCCTAGATCGAAATGTCTACTACAGCAGTGGTCATCAACCCTGTCCTGCTGTAGTAGACATTTCGATCTAGGGTGATATCTTGGCCACCAAAGAAAGAGAAGACAATGGAAGAAAGAAGGATAGACTTGGGAGGATAAGTGAGATATAGAGGGACGGAGGGGAATGAGAAAAGGGACAGGGGTCAGGGTTGCTTGGGACTTCTTCGAAAGAGGAGCACCCGATTCCCACCATTTCTCTAAAGTGTCTGGAGGACATTTATGCTTTGAAGTGGTTGGTAATATGATAACCAGTTTTGCCAAACCTTCAAAAACTTATCTTGAGAATCAATAAAATATGCTGTTAATGTCTCATTATCAGTTTTTCTTGTAGAGTATTAAAACCTGGCCCACTAACAGGCCAGGTTTTATGTATTACCTTGGGGAGATGCAGACTAGAATACTGCAATCACTGAGCCGCAAACGATATCACCTGTGATGTGTTTCAGTTATCTTGCAAACCTGGCCTGTTAGTGGGCCCTGTGAGGACAGGGTTGATGACCACTGTACTACAGTATCTTCTCCATTGCATTTATCTTTCAAATCATTCATCATTTTATGGTCACAAACTATAGACCATGCCTCCAAGTCTCCATCTATAAATTTCACGATAGTCAAATATAGCCTACAAGAAAAATGTATAATGAGGCCTTAACAGCAATCTTTAATGATTCTCAAGATACATTTTTGAAGGTTTGGCAACTTTGGTTATCCTATTTCCAACCAACGTGCACGGCAGAAAAAAATTGTATTTGTTTACTATGTTATTAATTTACTTTTGCCATATTCGTTATGTTAGAATGATGCGTTTTTTGGAATTATTTCCGTATATACGGATCCGTTTCGTATATTCTGATTCAGTTAGTATAGTCATTATTTTCTAATCGATTCGAATTTCAGAAGATGGCTACATTCATTCTATTACATTCTATCATCATATTATTTCACCCTTTTTTCCCCTACTGTATTTATTGCATTATGTTTCAATTTTTGAATTTGAATACAAATTTTTGAATTCAAATACGTTTTTAAATTCAAATTCATTTTCAAATTTTTCTAATTCCAATTCATTTTCAAATTCGTTATTTCGTTTTTGTTATCATTTATTTTACGATTTCGAATTCATTTTTTTTTCTTTCTAATTCAAATTCATTTTCAAATTTTTCTAATTCAAAATTCATTTTCAAATTTTTCTAATTCCAATTCATTTTCAAATTCGTTATTTCGTTTTTGTTATCATTTATTTCACGATTTTGAATGAATTTTTTTTCTTTCTAATTCAAATTCATTTTCAAATTTTTCTAATTCAAATTAATTTTCAAATTCGTTATTTCGTTTTTGTTATCATTTATTTCACGATTTTGAATTAATTTTTTTTCTTTCTAATTCAAATAAATTTTCTAATTTTTCTAATTCAAATTCATTTTCAAGTTTCTCTAATTCAAATTTATTTTCAAATTCGTTATTTCGTTATCATTTATTTCACGATTTTGAATTCATTTTTTTCTTTCTAATGCCCTGTACACACGGTCGGAATTTCCAACGGAAAATGTCCTATCGGACCACGTTGTCGGAAAATCCGACCGTGTGTGGGCTTCATCGGACTTTTTCTGTCGGAATTTCCGACGGAAAAAATTTGAGATCCTGCTCTCAAATTTTCCGACAACAAAGTCCGATCTGACTTTTTCCGATCGTGTGTAGCGAATTCCGACGGACAAAGTGCCACGCATGCTCAGATTAAATTACCAGACCAAAGCTATTGGCTACTAGCCTCTACGTAGTTCCTTCGTATGCAACGAACGTCACCACGTTCAGAATGATCAGATTTTTCGACAACTTTGTCCGACCGTGTGTATGCAACACCAGTGTTGGACAAAATCTGACGGATTTTGTGGTCGGAATTTCCAACCGTGTGTACGGAGCATAATTCAAATTAATTTTCAAATTTTTCTAATTCAAATTCATTTTCAAATTCGTTATTTCATTTTTGTTATCATTTATTTCACAATTTCGAATTCATTTTTTTTTCTTTCTAATTCAAATTCATTTTCAAATTTTTCGAATTCCAATTCATTTTCAAATTTTTCGAATTCCAATTCATTTTCAAATTCGTTATTTCATTTTTGTTATCATTTATTTCACGATTTCGAATTCATTTTTTTTTTCTTTCTAATTCAAATTCATTTTCAAATTTTTCTAATTCCAATTCATTTTCAAATTCGTTATTTCGTTTTTGTTATCATTTATTTTACGATTTCAAATTCATTGATGGGCACTGGTAGGCTGCATTGAAGGGCGCTGGTAGCCTGCATTTGATGGGTGCTGGTGAGGCTACATTTGATGGGTGCTGGTGAGGCTGCATTTGATGGGCGCTGGTGAGGCTGCATTGAAGGGCGCTGGTAGCCTGCATTTGATGGGCGCTGGTGAGGCTACATTTGATGGGCGCTGGTGAGGCTACATTTGATGGGCGCTGGTGAGGCTACATTTGATGGGCGCTGGTGAGGCTACATTTGATGGGCGCTGGTGAGGCTACATTTGATGGGCGCTGGTGAGGCTGCATTTGATGGGCGCTGGTGAGGCTGCATTTGAACAGGGGGCTGGTTTGGGCACTTTATTAAAAAGGTGGGATTTACATGGGCAGGGAAAAGGGGGCGGAGTCAGCCCGGGGGGGGGGCAAAATTAGGTTTCGCCTAGGGTGTCAAAAATCCTTGCACCAGCCCTGGTTGTACTCAAATTTGCAAGTCAATCTTAAAGAAATCTGTTAGTGGCAGAGATGATCAAATGCCCATTAAAAAAAAAAAATGTTGCCGTAATTACCTTTTAATCAGGATAAGTATCTTGGCTTCCGGGCTCTCCTCCCGTGGGAGTAGGCGTGTTCCCCGGCTGTGCAAAGACCCCTGGGAGCTTTGTCCGAGTCTTCCCATGAATCAGTGGGGAACGCTGTAATGGCGAAATCTCGCGAGATCTCGGCATGATGCGATAGCAACTCGGAATTCTACAGCGCTGCTTGCTCTTAGCATTGAGCATGCGCAGGATCGAGCGGTGAATGCTGGGAGCACAGCATTCACCGCATCCCGGAAGTAAGTGCTTGTGGGTTTAAAATGCCCACAAGCAAAATGGAAATGCCCGGCAGGAGATTTTTATATATTATATATATATATATATATTACCGAAACTGAGGAAATCGGCGATCGGTGGAGAAAAAAAAAGCAACACGTGAGTGCATCATTAATATTGTATTGATAAAACAATGTCGGAAAAAAAAAAAAAAAAAAAAAAAGATATGTTAGTGGAATCCCGCTTTAAAGGCATGAAGGAATTTTGCTCTCCAAAACATCATGCTAGACATGGTTTTTCAATTTAGAGTAGACCCACTACAGGGCAGATTGGACAGGAGTACCCTATGGATTCTTCCTTATTTTGTTATCAATTGAAAAACGAAGAAATGGCGCGTACACACGGTCGGAATTCTCGTTGGAAAAAGCTCTGATGGTTCTCCCATCGGAATTCCGACGGAATTTCGCTCAAACTGTCTTGCCTACACGCGGTCACACCAAATTCCGACGGTCAATAACACCGCGACATACAACACGGTTGACTGCACTATAAAAGGGAAGTTTAATCCTTCCGAGCATGCGTCAAATTGTTTCCGAGCATGCGTCGGAATTTTGCATGTCGGAATTGCATACACACGATCGGAAAATCTGATAGAAAGGTTTTCCGTCGGAAAAATTAAGAACAGGTTCTCAATCCAAATTCCGTCGGAAATTCCGACAGAAAAAGACTGGTGGGCGTACACACGGTCGGAAAATCCGATGAAAAGCTCCCTTCGGACTGTTTCCATCGGAAATTCCGACCGTGTGTACGCGGCAAAAGAGTTGCTGGAAATTTACTCAAAATGCCTCCCAACGTATCCCACCAGGTGTTTCAGGAGATGCCCAGCTTAGGGACCTATGTTCACGGCTGGTGGCCATGCCCTATGGTTTCGAAGGCTGTGGATCAGGGTCTACAAAACGATCAATTCACTTGATAAACCTACTTAAAGATCATCAGGAAGCGTTCCTACATAAATCCAGTCAATAATGAATATTAGTAATACCAACAAAACATTGTTAACCCATATCTTAATGGCCATCAGAGAGATTATAGCCCGTCCTTAAGTTTTAGGCCCCTTTCACACTGGCGGCCCGTTCAGGTTCCGCCTGCCAGTTTTGACGGCGGACCTCAACGGGCGCTCCATGCTGGTCTATGGAGCGACGGATGTCAGCGGAGACATGTCCGCTGACATCCGACCCGGTCCGATCTGGCCAAAAGCAGACGGATGGCTCTACGTCCAGATCCGTCGCTGGCGGATCGGGTGAGATCTGATGAAAACGTCCATTTTCATCCGATCTCTCCATAGAGACCATCAGCGCTGGACAAGCCCCTCCCCGCTCAGTGAGCAGAGAGGGACCTGTCATCCGCTGGCTCAGCGGAGATCAACGGAGAGACCTCCCGCTGAGCCGACGGCCAGAGGCGGGCTCCGTGGAAGCGGAGTCCGCCTCGCGTGAAAGGGGCCATATGGTAGTCAAAAATAGCCTACAAGAAAAATTGATAATGAGGCATTAACCGCATATTTTATTGATTCTCAAGATAAGTTGTTGGAGGTTTGGCAAAACTGGTTATCGTATTACCAACCACCTCAAAGTATAAATGTCCTCCAGACACTTTAGAGCCTTGGTGGGAATCGGGTGCTCCTCTTTCGAAGTCCCGAGCAACCCTGACCCCTGTCCCTTTATCATTCCCCTCCCTCCATCCCTCTATATCTCACTTATCCTCCCAAGTCTATTCTTCTTTCTTCCATTGTCTTCTCTTTGTTTGGTATCAAAGATATCACCCTAGATCGAAATGTCTACTACAGCAGTGGTCATCAACCCTGTCCTGCTGTAGTAGACATTTCGATCTAGGGTGATATCTTGGCCACCAAAGAAAGAGAAGACAATGGAAGAAAGAAGGATAGACTTGGGAGGATAAGTGAGATATAGAGGGACGGAGGGGAATGAGAAAAGGGACACGGGTCAGGGTTGCTTGGGACTTCTTCGAAAGAGGAGCACCCGATTCCCACCATTTCTCTAAAGTGTCTGGAGGACATTTATGCTTTGAAGTGGTTGGTAATATGATAACCAGTTTTGCCAAACCTTCAAAAACTTATCTTGAGAATCAATAAAATATGCTGTTAATGTCTCATTATCAGTTTTTCTTGTAGAGTATTAAAACCTGGCCCACTAACAGGCCAGGTTTTATGTATTACCTTGGGGGAGATGCAGACTAGAATACTGCAATCACTGAGCCGCAAATGATATCACCTGTGATGTGTTTCAGTTATCTTGCAAACCTGGCCTGTTAGTGGGCCCTGTGAGGACAGGGTTGATGACCACTGTACTACAGTATCTTCTCCATTGCATTTATCTTTCAAATCATTCATCATTTTATGGTCACAAACTATAGACCATGCCTCCAAGTCTCCATCTCTAAATTTAACGATAGTCAAATATAGCCTACAAGAAAAATGTATAATGAGGCCTTAACAGCAATCTTTAATGATTCTCAAGATACATTTTTGAAGGTTTGGCAACTTTGGTTATCCTATTTCCAACCAACGTGCACGGCAGAAAAAAATTGTAATAATTTACTTTTGCCATATTCGTTATGTTAGAATGATGCGTTTTTTGGAATTATTTCCGTATATACGGATCCGTTTCGTATATTCTGATTCAGTTAGTATAGTCATTATTTTCTAATCGATTCGAATTTCAGAAGATGGCTACATTCATTCTATTACATTCTATCATCATATTATTTCACCCTTTTTTCCCCTACTGTATTTATTGCATTATGTTTCAATTTTTGAATTTGAATACAAATTTTTGAATTCAAATACGTTTTTAAATTCAAATTAATTTTCAAATTTTTCTAATTCCAATTCATTTTCAAATTTTTCTAATTCCAATTCATTTTCAAATTCGTTATTTCGTTTTTGTTATCATTTATTTCACGATTTTGAATTAATTTTTTTTTTTTCTAATTCAAATAAATTTTCTAATTTTTCTAATTCAAATTCATTTTCAAGTTTCTCTAATTCAAATTTATTTTCAAATTCGTTATTTCTTTATCATTTATTTCACGATTTTGAATTCATTTTTTTCTTTCTAATGCCCTGTACACACGGTCGGAATTTCCAACGGAAAATGTCCTATCGGACCACGTTGTCGGAAAATCCGACCGTGTGTGGGCTTCATCGGACTTTTTCTGTCGGAATTTTTCGACGGAAAAAATTTGAGATCCTGCTCTCAAATTTTCCGACAACAAAGTCCGATCTGACTTTTTCCGATCGTGTGTAGCGAATTCCGACGGACAAAGTGCCACGCATGCTCAGATCAAATTACCAGACCAAAGCTATTGGCTACTAGCCTCTACGTAGTTCCTTCGTATGCAACGAACGTCACCACGTTCAGAATGATCAGATTTTCCGACAACTTTGTCCGACCGTGTGTATGCAACACCAGTGTCGGACAAAATCTGACGGATTTTGTGGTCGGAATTTCCAACCGTGTGTACGGAGCATAATTCAAATTAATTTTCAAATTTTTCTAATTCAAATTCATTTTCAAATTCGTTATTTCATTTTTGTTATCATTTATTTCACAATTTCGAATTCATTTTTTTTTCTTTCTAATTCAAATTAATTTTCAAATTTTTCGAATTCCAATTCATTTTCAAATTTTTCTAATTCCAATTCATTTTCAAATTCGTTATTTCATTTTTGTTATCATTTATTTCACGATTTCGAATTCATTTTTTTTTTTCTTTCTAATTCAAATTCATTTTCAAATTTTTCTAATTCCAATTCATTTTCAAATTCGTTATTTCGTTTTTGTTATCATTTATTTTACGATTTCAAATTCATTTTTTTTTCTTTCTAATTCAAATTCATTTTCAAATTTTTCTAATTCAAAATTAATTTTCAAATTTTTCTAATTCCAATTCATTTTCAAATTCGTTATTTCGTTTTTGTTATCATTTATTTCACGATTTTGAATGAATTTTTTTTTTCTTTCTAATTCAAATTCATTTTCAAATTTTTCTAATTCCAATTCATTTTCAAATTTTTCTAATTCCAATTCATTTTCAAATTCGTTATTTCGTTTTTGTTATCATTTATTTCACGATTTCAAATTCATTTTTTTTTCTTTCTAATTCAAATTCATTTTCAAATTTTTCTAATTCAAAATTCATTTTCAAATTTTTCTAATTCCGATTCATTTTCAAATTCGTTATTTCGTTTTTGTTATCATTTATTTCACGATTTTGAATGAATTTTTTTTCTTTCTAATTCAAATTCATTTTCAAATTTTTCTAATTCCAATTCATTTTCAAATTTTTCTAATTCCAATTCATTTTCAAATTCGTTATTTTGTTTTTGTTATCATTTATTTCACGATTTTGAATTATTTATTTTTTTTCTAATTCAAATAAATTTTCTAATTTTTCTAATTCAAATTCATTTTCAAGTTTCTCTAATTCAAATTTATTTTCAAATTCGTTATTTCGTTATCATTTATTTCACGATTTTGAATTCATTTTTTTCTTTCTAATGCCCTGTACACACGGTCGGAATTTCCGACGGAAAATGTCCTATCGGACCACGTTGTCGGAAAATCCGACCGTGTGTGGGCTTCATCGGACTTTTTCTGTCGGAATTTCCGACGGAAAAAATTTGAGATCCTGCTCTCAAATTTTCCGACAACAGTCCGATCTGACTTTTTCCGATCGTGTGTAGCCAATTCCGACAGACAAAGTGCCACGCATGCTCAGATCAAATTACCAGACCAAAGCTATTGGCTACTAGCCTCTACGTAGTTCCTTCGTATGCAACGAACGTCACCACGTTCAGAATGATCAGATTTTCCGACAACTTTGTCCGACCGTGTGTATGCAACACCAGTGTCGGACAAAATCCGACGGATTTTGTGGTCGGAATTTCCAACCGTGTGTACGGGGCATAATTCAAATTCATTTTCAAATTTTTCTAATTCAAATTCATTTTCAAATTCGTTATTTCATTTTTGTTATCATTTATTTCACAATTTCAAATTCATTTTTTTTTCTTTCTAATTCAAATTCATTTTCAAATTTTTCTAATTCCAATTCATTTTCAAATTTTTCTAATTCCAATTCATTTTCAAATTCGTTATTTCGTTTTTGTTATCATTTATTTTACGATTTCGAATTCATTTTTTTTTCTTTCTAATTCAAATTCATTTTCAAATTTTTCTAATTCAAAATTCATTTTCAAATTTTTCTAATTCCAATTCATTTTCAAATTCGTTATTTTGTTTTTGTCATCATTTATTTTGGATTCATTGAAATTCGATAGTATTGTGATTCGTAAATTTGTATACATCCGTAACTCTGTCCAAATTTTGATTTGTAACGAAACAAATCACACATGTCTACTCCAGACACTTTAGGGTTGTTGCCGGAATTGGGTACTTCTTTTTTCGCAATTCCCGAGCAACCCCGAATTCTGTCTCTTTCTCAGGGTATTATCCTTGTTCCAAATGTCTACTATAGTATCTTCTCCATTGTATTTACCTTTCGCGGTCCCAAATAACCCTGACCCCTGTCCCTTTCTCAATCCGCTCCCTCTATCCCCCATACCTCACCCATCCTCTCAAGTCTACTCTTGTTTCTTCCACTGTCTTCTCTCTCTTTAGTATCTAGGACATGGGTCTCCAAACTATGGCCCTCCAGTTGTTCAGGAACTACAATTCCCATTATGCCTAGTCATGTCTGTGAATGTCAGAGTTTTACAATGCCTGATGGGACGTGTAGTTCTGCAACATCTGGAGAGCCGTAGTTTGGAGATCCCTGATCTAGAGGATCACCTTAGATCCAAATTTCTACTATAGCATCTTCTCCATAGTATTCTAGTATCTTCTCTATTGTATTTCTTCTCCATTTGTATTCATTTACTAATTTATGTATTTTATTTATTATATTTATATTTTTTTATATTATTTATTAATTAAATTTATTTATTTTACTTCTCCCTTCTTAGCCACTTCCGGACCGCCGCACGTCAATGTACGTCCCTACTTTGGGGACCGATATCGTTGTTATGGCAGCAGCTAGCTGCCATAACCCCAATATCCCCGTGTTTGGGCGGCGGTCCGGTACAAGATAAAAGTGGTCTCTGCGGCGGATTTGCCCACTCCCGCCGCGATCTGGTGCCCTCAGGCGCTTATTGGCGGAGGCGAACGCGTCTGTTCCCTGGGCTGACATAGAGACGAGTGAGGGGAAGATGACCCCCACCCGTCTCCATGACATAGCAGGGCAGAAGCAACGTCAAAAAGTCACTTCCGCCCATAGCTCTTAAAGGGACATTTTTTTTTTTTATTTATTTTTCAAATGACAAAAAAAATCTTATTGCATTTTAGTGTAAATATGAGAGGTGAGGTCTTTTTGACCCCCAGATCTCATATTTAAGAGGTCCTGTCATGCTTTTTTTCTATTACAAAGGATGTAATTGTTATAGGAATAAAAGTGACACGATTTTTTTTTTTTTCAAAACAGTGTAAAAATAAAAAATAAAAGTTAAAATAAATAAGAAAAAAAATAAAGCATTTTAAACGCGCCCGTCCCGCCGAGCTCGCGTGCAGAAGCGAACGCATATGTGAGTAGCGCTCGCATATAATAATGATGTTCAAATCACACATGTGAGGTATCGACGCGATCGTTAGTGCGAGAGCAATAATTTTAGCCCTAGACCTCCTCTGTAATGCCAAACATGCAACCGGTAGAATTTTTTTTAAATGTCGCCTATGGAGATTTTTAAGGGTAAAAGTTTGTCGCCTTTCCACGAGCGGGCGCAAATTTTGAAGCGTGACATGTTGGGTATCAATTTACTCGGCGTAACATTGTCTTTCACAATATAAAAGATATTAGGCCAACTTTACTGTTGTCTTATTTTTTAATTCAAAAAAGTGTATTTTTTTTTTAAGAGGTCCTGTCATGCTTTTTTTCTATTACAAAGGATGTTTACATTCCTTGTTATAGGAATAAAAGTGACACGATTTTTTTTTTTTTTTTTCAAAACAGTGTAAAAATAAAAAATAAAAGGTAAAATAAATAAGAAAAAAAATAAAACATTAACGCCGAGCTTGCGCGCAGAAGCAAACGCATACGTAAGTAGCGCCCGCATATGAAAACGGCGTTCAAACCACACACATGTGAGGTATCGCCGCGATCGGTAGAGCAAGAGCAATAATTATATCCCTAGACTTCCTCTGTAACTCAAAACATGCAACCTGTAGAATTTTCTAAACGTTGCCAATGGAGATTTTTAAGGGTAAAAGTTGATCGCCATTCCACAAGCGGGCACAATTTTGAAGCGTGACATGTTGGGTATCAATTTACTCGGTGTAACATTATCTTTCACAGTATAAAAAAAAAACTTTACTGTTGTCTTATTTTTTTAATTAAAAAAAAGTGTATTTTTTCCCCAAAAAAGCGCGCTTGTAAGACCGCTGTGCAAATACGGGTTGACAGAAAGTATTGCAACGACCGCCATTTTATTCTCTAGGATGTTAGAAAAAAATGTATAATGTTTGGGGGGTTCTAAGTAATTTTTTGGCAAAAAAAAAATAACTGTTTTTAACTTGTAAACACCACATCTAAAAAAGAGGCCCGGTCTTAAAGTGGTTAACGCTCTCTCAAATTATTCATCTGAAATGATCGTCCCCCTATAAACAAAATGGAGGTTCCCGGAGGATGTAGTCGCCAACCATAATTGGTTTACACCTTTTATCTTATCACAGATAATTATGTTCACTGGACTCATTAAGCCGCATTCACTCTTTCCTCTTGTTCACAAGTTATGTGTTTATGCCTCATTACGCCTCTCCTTACGCAAGATGCTATTGAAATAGTGACAGTTAAAAGATAACTAAACCCAAGAACAAAATGCAATATATATATTGCAAAATGAAAGTCCTTAGTTGTTGTTGCTTCATTCCTTTTCTTTCTTTTTTTTCAAGCTAGGAACAGTTTAAGCAAATACAGACAATACCTTCGAATGGATTGGACAAAAAAAATTGTACATTCGTAACTTTTTTTTCGATTCGTAACTTTTTTTTTCGATTCGTAACTTTTTTTTTTTTTCGATTCATAATGAATGGATTGAACAAAAAAATTCGTACATTCGTAACTTTTTTTTTTCGATTCGGAACTTTTTTTTTTTCGATTCGGAACTTTTTTTTTTCGATTCGTAAATTATTAAAATGTAATAATAGCATACACATTACATAAAATTATGAATTATGCTCCGATTACGAATCTACGAATGTTACGAATGTTACGAATGTACGAATAAATACGAATGCGTCCGAAAATTAAACTAACGAAAAACGAATCAACGAAAAAATAACTCTTACGAATGTACGAATCGTTACGAATATGAACACCGATGACTTACGAATGTACGAATCGTTACGAATCAACGGAAACGGAAAAAAACGAAACGAAAATAAACGATTTTTTTTCAGAAACGAAAAAAACGAAACGAAAATAAACGATTTTTTTTGTTGTGCACATGTCTATTACGTAGAAGCTAGTAGCCAATAGCTTTGGTCTCGTAATTTGATCTGAGCATGCGTGGCACTTTGTCCGTCGGAATTCTGGACACACGATCGGAAACAGTCCGATCGGATTTTGTTGTCGGAAAAATTTGAGATCCTGCTCTCAAATTTTTTTTTTAAACCACCACTGTTCAATGAACCCCTAACAATCTCTGTAGGAACCTTAGGATTCCACAGAACCCTGGTTGAGAAAGGTTGATCTAGTAAGTTGAAACAAATTACATTTTTGACTTTGGGTCTAGATACACTTTAATGTATATTAATACGATACCATGCATGTTCTCTTCTGATAGAAATTATTTTTATTTAGAATTATGGTAAAAAAAAAAGATAGAGATATGGACTTGTTTGTGGCCTATATCAGGAAAGCAGTGTAGAGCAGCTATTCTCATCCAGGGTTCCATGGAACTCTATGGTTTTTTCAGATGTTACTAGGGGTTCCCTGAGCTGTGGTTCGTTGACCTTTCATTTAAGGGTTGCTGTTGCCAAACAACATTGATGCCAGAACTATGTAGGCCTCACTGGTGAGAGTTTAAACCACCACTGTTCTGAACCCCTAACAATCTCTGGTTGTCGCTAGGGTTCCTAGATACTTAGACACTTTAATGCAGGGATATGTAATTAGAGGACCTCCAGCCATTGCAAAACTACAAGTCCCATCATGCCTCTGCCTCTGGGTGACATGCTTGTGGCTGTCAGAGTCTTGCTATGCCTCATGGGAATTGTAGTTCTGCAACAGCTGGAGGTCCGCTAATTGCATATCACTGTTTAATGTATATTGATATGATATAGTGCATGTTTATAGGGCATGTTCTCTTCATTTGGAAGTTATTTTTCTTCATTGTGGTCAATATCTGGAGAACAGCCAAGAGCAGTCACTCTCAACCAGGGTTTCATAAAACTCTAGGGTTCATCCAGAGGTTGCTATGGGTTTCTTGAGCTGTGGCTCATTGGCCTTTCATTTAAAGCCCCATACACACGCGCGGACAATCCGTGGACCAGGTCCGTCGGACCATGTCCGTCATACTTTGTCTGATGTTGGTTTTGCGTACACACGATCGGACAAAGTTGTCGGAAAATCCGATCATTCTGAACGTGGTGACGTTTGTTGCCTACGACGGGACTACGTAGAGGCTAGTAGCCAATAGCTTTGGTCTTGTAATGTGATCTGAGCATGCGTAGCACTTTGTCCGGTCGGACAAGCGTACACACGATCGGATTTGGTGTGATCGGACCGGGTTGACGGGAAATCTTTCCAGCAGGAGATAAGACTTTGTCCGACGGACAAACCGACGAACACTGTCCGATGGTGCATACACACGGTCTGATTTTTCAACAACCTTGTCCGATCGGACCAAATTGATGAAAAAGTCCGACCGTGTGTATGGGGCTTTAGGGTTGCTGTTGCCAAGCAGCATTGGTGCCATAACGATGTAGGCCTTACTGATGAGAGTTTAAACCACCACTGTTCGGAACCCCTAACAATCTTTGGAGGAACCCTAGATACTTAGATACTTTAATGTATATTGATATGATATAGTGTATGTTATCTTCTGTTAGAAGTTATTTTTCTTCATTGTGGTCAATATCTGGAGAACAGCCAAGAGCAGTCATTCTCAACCAGGGTTTTATGGAACTCTAGGGTTCATCCAGAGGCTGCTAGGGGTTCCTTGAGCTGTGGCTCATTGGCCTTTCATTTAAGGGTTGCCGTTGCCAAGCGGCATTGGTGCCAGAACTATGTAGGCCTCCCTGGGGAGAGTTTAAACCACCACTGTTCGGAACCCATAACAATCTCTGGAGGAACCCTAGAACCCTAGATACTTTAATGTATATTGATATGATAAAGTGCATGCTATCTTCTGTTAGAAGTTATTTTTCTTCATTGTGGTCAATATCTGGAGAACAGCCAAGAGCAGTCTTTCTCAACCAGGGTTTCATGGAACTCTAGGGTTCATACAGAGGTTGCTAGGGGTTCCTGGAGCTGTGGCTCATTAGCCTTTTATTTAAGGGTTGCTGTTGCCAAGCGGCATTGGTGCCAGAGCTATGTAGGCCTCACTGGTGAGAGTTTAAACCACCACTGTTCGGAACCCCAAACAATCTCTGGAGGAACCAGAGAACCCTAGATACATGGATACTTTAATGTATATTGATATAATATAGTGCATCTTCTCTTGTGTTAGAAGTTATTTTTCTTTATTCTGGTCAATATCTGGAGAACAGCCAAGAGCAGTCACTCTCAACCAGGGTTTCATGGAACTCTAGGTTTCATCCAGAGGTTGCTAGGGGTTCCTTGAGCTGTGGCTCGTTGGCCTTTCATTTAAAGAGGAAGTAAACCCTGATAGGTGTTACTTCCTCTTTGTTTCCCTGCAAAGGTAAAGCATAATGGGCTACTATGCATCGTGATTTGCGATTTGCAAATATCTCCTAGACCGTTCAGGTCCGGGAGATATTTCAAGCGCCTACAGGTAAGCCTTAATCTAGGCTTACCTGTAGGGTAAAGTGGTTGTAAAGGGTTTACAACCACTTTAAGGGTAGCTGTTGCCAAGCGGCCTTGGTGCCAGAACTATGTAGGCACTTTCAGGTAGGAGTTTAAACCACCACTGCTCAAGAAACCACTAACAATCTCTGGAGGAACGCTAGGGTTGCTCAGAACCGTGGTTGAGAAAGTCTGGTTTTAGTAAGTTGAAACAAATTACACTTTTGGTTTTGGGTTAAGATGCACTTTAATGTATATTGATACAATACCGTGCATGTTCTCTTCTGGTAGGACTTATTTAGAATTATGGTCGGAAAAAAAAGTCCACAAAACACGTTCACATTGTCAAAAAAGATGCCCTAAAATTCCAATACTTACATGTCGGAAAAGCCGAATATCACTGAATGATCATGAACCGGAGGAAATCCCATCTCGAAAAAAAACCAACCCAGTTGCAAAGGGCACATTCATAATTATTAACACTGTAAAAGGTCTACAAGCTTGTGGCCCTCCTTCAATAAGAATCAGTTTAGTATTTTTGAAAGGAGACAGATTATTTTTTCATTTAACGCCATAAAACTAAAAAAAAAAAGGGTTCAGCTCTTAACCCTGCAAAGCGTATAAGACAAAGTCTAAGTAGGGGGTGTGTATTTACAACACACCAATCGATTTTTAACGGAATCCCAACACAATATATAATAGGTGAAAAAAAAAATGCCGCACTATTACCTAGTCTTCTCCCGCCAGTGTTTATCCAACGGTGGAAAACATGTGAAATCAATATGCGTAAGTAGAAAATATTCGGGTTAGAGTTTGTAACTCAAATTTCAGAATGATAAAGGCAAGAGTCTGATTTGTAAGGAATGTAATTCTGTTATTTTAACTACAGTTAAAGTCTGAAACTCATTTACAATGAAAGAAAGAAAAAAAAAAAAAAAAAAAAAATAATAATAATACTGGTACATAGTGAAGCCTGGTAAAAGAATGTCGGAGTACATTGGGGGCAGTCTGCATTTTTTTTTTCTTAGTCGGGCTAAAGTCATCTCTTAGGAATTCTTTCATAATTCAAACCTCACAAGAGGATTTTTTTTTACATTTTAACTCTTTAATTTTTTTTTTTCTCCAGCCAAAACGACTTCAATGCAACGAATTGGGATTGGTTGCGACAATAATAATTCCAAAATAAAATAATTATTTAGACAGCATTGGAATGTTGCCAATACTTATTTAACTTTCCCAGCTATGATATCACATACTATGGTGAAATTAAGCCTCTTTTTAAGATTTGTTGTTTACAAGTTAAAAACTGTTTTTTTTTGCTAGAAAATTACTTAGAACCCTGCAAACATTATACATTTTTTTTAACACCCTAGAGAATAAAATGGCGGTCGTTGCAATACTTTCTGTCACACCGTATTTACGCGGCGGTCTTACAAGCGCACTTTTTTGGGGAAAAAATACACTTTTTTTAATTAACCACTTTAAGACCGAGCCTCTTTTTGAGATTTGTTGTTTACAAGTTAAAAACGTTTTTTTGCTAGAAAATTTCTTAGAACTCCCCAAACATTATACATTTTTTTCTAAAACCCTAGAGAATAAAATGGCGGTCGTTGCAATACTTTCTGTCACACCGTATTTGCGCGGCGGTCTTACAAGCGCACTTTTTTTGGGGGAAAAATTCACTTTTTTGAATTATCCACTTTAAGACCGGGCCTCTTTTTGAGATCTGTTGTTTACAAGTTAAAAACTGTTTTTTTTTGCTAGAAAATTTCTTAGAACTCCCCAAACATTATTCATTTTTTTCTAACACCCTGGAGAATAAAATGGCGGCTGTTGCAATACTTCCTGTCACACCGTATTTGCGCGGCGGTCTTACAAGCACACTTTTTTGGGAAAAAAATAAAAAAATGTAATAAAAAAAATAAGATAACAGTTAGCCTGATTTTTTTTTTATATTGTGAAAGATGTTACGCCGAGTAAATTGATACCCAACATGTCACGCTTCAAAATTGCCCCCCGCTCGTGGAATGGCGACAAACTTTTACCCCTTAAAATCTCCATAGGAGACGTTTAAAAAAAATTCTACAGGTTTTTTATGTTTTGAGTTACAGAGGAGGTCTAAGGCTAGAATTATTGCTCTCGCTGTAACGATTGCGGCGATACCTCACATGTGTTGTTTGCACTCTGTTTTCATATGCGGGCGCTACTCATGTATGCGTTCGCTTCTGCGCGCGAGCTCGGAGGGACGGGGCGCATTTAAAAAAAAATAATTTCTTATTTATTTTACCTTTTATTTTTTATTTTTACGCTGTTCTTTTTAAAAAAAAAAAATTTTGTCACTGTTATTCCTATTCCAAAGAATGTAAGCATCCCTTACATAAGGGTAATAGAAAAAAAGCATGATGGGACCTCTTAAAAAAAAAGATCTCAGATGTCATATTTACACTAAAATGCAATAAAACATTTTTTTTTATATATATATATATATATGTATATGAATTTTTTTAAAATAAATAAATGAAATAAATACATAAATAAACAAATATATATAAATGTATTTCTGTATTTATTTTATTTATTTATTCAAAAAAAAAATATGTCCTTTATATATATATATATATATATGTTACACGTTATACTGTATGTATAATATATATATATATATATATATATATATATATATATATATATATATATATATATATATATATATATATATACTGCATTACCAGATTAAATTTGGGTACTTAATAAAAAAGAATATATATATATATATATATATATTTTTTTTTTTTATTATTATAATTATTAAGTGCCCAAATTGAATTTGGTAATACAGTATATATATACATTTATTTTATTTATTTATTTAAAAAATATATCCTTATATATATATATATATATATATATATATATATATATATATATATATATATATATATATATATATATTTATACATACAGTATAATGTGTAATATATATACACATATATATATATATATGTGTATATATATTACACATTATACTGTATGTATAATATATATATATATATATATATATATATATATATATATATATATATATATATATATACTGTATTACTAGATTACATTTGGGTACTTAATAAAAAAAAAAAAAAAAAAATATATATATATATATATATATATATATATATATATATATTTTTTTTTTTTTTTAAAGTACCCAAATTTGATCTGGTATTACAGCAGACTGGAAGTACTAGAAGCATCACAAGGAGCCTCATAATGTTTCTGCAGTCTTTGTGTGCGATGGCAAGGGACATGCATATAAGAGAAGAGAATAGGGTGACAGAGAGGTGACCTTCTCTTTTCACTGTCACATCATGGAATTGGGGGAATGGCAAGACCTCTAAGTGTCACTTCGCCCCAAGCAAAGGAAAAAAAAATCAGGTCTCCAGGCAGGGCTGTGCTGCGTGGCAGAGCTGTGTAAATCTCAGGACGGGATGTAAAAAAAAAAAAAAAAAATACAAACCCTTTGGCAAGTAAAACAGTTCCCGTATGTGAAAAGTTAGCTGTTGGTCTGGAGTTCAGCTTTAAATCCGGGGAAAAGTGTAATTTTTCCATCATGGAGCGTTGAAGAGAAATGTGTCCCCGGGAATATAAAAAGTTTATCTAACGTCAACGGGAACTATGCAAAGTATGGAAGTTATGCTACATGGGAAAATCCATATCAGAGAAGGAGTTCCGATCACAGTGTGCTCATTCATTCTGGTGATTATGACAGCCGGAAAAATCGCCCCAAATGTGTACTTGAGGGAAAAAAAGGGTGGATTAACTGTACTATTTGTTTCCACTCCATCTCCATATAGGTCATTCAAGGACAGAGTGTTAATGACACAATCATTGTGAGAGGCCCCTTTATTTCATTCTATTGAAGAGACCCTGTCTCCAACTGTTTTTTTTTCCTGCATTTTAATTCCACTGGCATCTTTAAGTTGCCAAATTACCAGTATACAGGGTTTTGCCTTGGAAGAGTGCTCTCTTTACGGCTGGTGTCAAGACCAGGACCAAGACCTGACCCTCTGCTGCGTCCAGCAGTACCTCTTCTTGCAGAGCCACCTGAGATGCTGGACAGCACCTTGCCTGATCCTTACACAATCCTGCCTTGTGCCTTGTTTCTTGTGAACCTTCAACTCTTTGCTCCTTCCATGAACTCCCTATTTAAGCCATGCCTTTGCACACTTCCTGTTTGCCAAATTATTGTGATCTTCTCCAGCCAAAATCTCGCTCTTGTCTTTCCCGCTGCTGTCCGTATCTTTACTACTACTACTACTCTTTACAGACCTTGAATTGTGCCTCAACTATGCTTCCACTCAATCCCAACCAACAACCATTTACTACCGACCTGTGGCTTGTTCATTGACTACGCTTCTGCTTGATCCCAACCTGCAATCATTCTTTACCGAACTTTGGCTTGCTTCTCGACTACGCTTCCGCTCAATCCAAACTGGCAACCATTTGTTACTGACGTTTGTCTTATTCCTTGACTATGCTTCTGCTTGATCCCTACCTGCAACCATTTGTTACAGACCTTTGGCTTGTTTCTTGACTACGCTTCCACTCAAACTCAACCGGCAACCATTCGTTACCGTATTTTGGCTTGTTTCTTGACTACGCTTCCATTCAATCCCAAATTGAAACCATTCATTACTGACATTTGGCTTGTTCCTCAACTACGCTTCTGCTCGATCCCAACTGGTAACCATTTGTTACTGACCTTTGTCTTATTCCTCAACTATGCTTCTGCTTGATCCCTACCTGCAACCATTTGTTACAGACATTTGGCTTATTTCTCGACTATGCTTCCACTCAAACCCAACCGGCAACCATTCGTTACTGACCTTTGGCTTGTTTCTTGACTACGCTTCCATTCAATCCCAAATTGAAACCATTCATTACTGACCTTTGGCTTGTTCCTCAACTACGCTTCTGCTTGATCCCTACCTGCAGCCATTCATTACCTACCTTTGGCTTGTTTATTGACTACGCTTCCACTCCATCCCAACCTACAACCATTTATTATGACCTCTATCTTGTTCATTGACTACGCTTCCACTCAATCCCAACCAGCAACCTTTCCTTACCACCCTTATGCATTTCATGTGTTAAAGTGTAAGGTTTCTAAGCGGGGGGTCAAGGCCTTTGCTAGAATAAAGCCTTGATGTTGGATTTGTCATAGATGAGCTGCTGTCTGCTCTTTTCTTTGGAGTCGGTTTTAAGATAGCAAAGACCTTGGCCGTGGTTCCCACCCAGAGACCTCCCACTCTAATGCATTTCATATGTTAAATTGGAAGGTCTCTCTCGTGGTGGGGACCAAGGCCAAGGCCTTTGCTAGAATAAAGCCTTGATGTTGGATATGTCAATGGTGAGCTGCTGTCTGCTCTTTTCTTTGGAGTCCGTTTTAAGATAGCAAAGACCCTGGCCTTGGTTCCCACCCAGAGACCTCCCACTCGAATGCATTTCATTTGTTAAAGTGGAAGGTTTCTAAGCGGGGGTCAAGGCCTTTGCTGGAATAAAGCCTTGATGTTGGATATGTCATCAGTGAGCTGCTCTCTGCTCTTTTCTTTGGAGTAGGTTTTAAGATAGCAAAGACCTTGGCCTTGGTTCCCACCCAGAGACCTCCCACTCTAATGCATTTCATGTGTTAAAGTGGAAGGTCGCTCTTGTGGTGGGGACCAAGGCCAAGGTCTTTGCTGGAATAAAGCCTTCATGTTGGATATGTCATTGGTGTGTGGCCTTCTCATCTTTTCTTTAGACTCATAACTAAAAAAGTACCCCTAAGTAGAAAAAAAGTAAAATAAATAAATTAAGAGAGAGAGAGTTTAGACTGACTCATGTGTGACATAACATGCTAGTCTAATTGAATTCAAAGGAAGGGTTTTAAGTATTCAAACCCCTTTAAGTCCTTAAATAAAAGAAGACTTGAACTAAAGCTTCAGAACTATTATCTAATTACAGGGCATTGTTGGATCTTGGCTTTGACCTTAATTCATTTTGAGAGTTACATTTGGATGCTTATTAAACAGGCCTGGATGGGTATCGAAAATCCTCTCAAGCAGGTCAAGCCTGTATAAGAAAAACTCTTCAAAGAAAACCAGAAAATACAAAACCAGCGAAATATGAAATGACGCAAAGTTAATTAAACATATATAATGGGCGATACGGGATTACAAATGATGGGGTTTAGTGCTATAATACAAAACATTTGTACTCGAGCTACATTATAGTTTTTTGGGGGATTTTGGGATTGTGATCCAATGATGTTTTCAATCAGCTAATATGCATTTAGGATGATTTCTTCTATTGTTTAAAATTACCGGGATTATAGCTGGACGATGTAGGAGCACAGAAGATATTTGCTGAAAGCTTGGACTTACACTTGTACTACACTTGTACTACACTTGTACTACAACTCTTCTTTAAAGTGTTTGTAAAGGTAATTAAAACATTTTTTTTTTAATTATACTTACCACCTCTTCTGGGGTCCCCCATTGGTTCTCTTGGCTCCTCCTCTTCCGCATGCCCCCATAGCAAGCCAATTGCATGCTGTAGCATTAAAAGTACCCCTCACTGGCAACATCTGAGATAAATAAGTTGGGAAGGTGTCCACATGCTGTTGGCCATATCGTATATTTGTTGGATTCATATGCATAGTTACATAGTTGGCTCTGGGGTCCCCTATTGGCTCTCTTGGCTCCTCCTTTTCTGTGTGTGCCCCCATAGCAAGCCGATTGTATGCTGTAGCATTAACAGTACCCCTCACTGGCAACATCTGAGATCATTTGGGATGGTGTCCACATGCTGTTGGCCATATCGTATATTTGTTGGATTCATATAAATAGTTACATAGTTGGCTCTGGGGTCCCCTATTGGCTCTCTTGGCTCCTCCTTTTCTGTGTGTGCCCCCATAGCAAGCCGATTGTATGCTGTAGCATTAACAGTACCCCTCACTGGCAACATCTGAGATAATTTGGGATGGTGTCCACATGCTGTTGGCCATATCAAATATTTGTTGGATTCATATGCATAGTTACATAGTTGGTCAGGTTGAAAAAAGACACAAGTCCATCCAGTTCAACCCAAAAAAAAAAAAAAAATACAATCCCATATACACAATCCTTCACCCACAGTTGATCCACAGGAATGCGAAAAAAAAAACAGCAAAGCATGCTCCAATTTGCTCCAGCAGGGGAAAAAAATACTTCCTGATCCCCCCTCGAGAGGCAAATAGATTTTTACCTGGATAAACTTTACCTATAAATGTTAGTATCCAATTATATTTTGTACATTTAGAAAAGAATCCAGGTGTAAGAGTCCAGGGCTTACTACGCATGCACCAATGGCGCGTTGCCGCCAGAGGAAATCCTTGCCAACTGAGCATGCGCCAAAGACGCCTCAGTGCGCCAACCCGCACCTGAGCAGAAGACCTGATGGAAAAAGGCAGGAAAATGCTCAGGAGGCGCACAGGAAGTAACCTCAACCTGATGGGAAAAGGCGGGAAAATGCCCAGGAGGCGCACAGGAAGTGGCCTCAACCTGTTTGAAAAAGGCGGGGAAATGCCCAGGAGGCGCACAGGAAGTGACCTCAACCTGATGGAAAAAGGCGGGGAAATGCCCAGGAGGTGCACAGGAAGTGACCTCAACTTGATGGGAAAAGGCGGGAAAATGCCCAGGAGGCGCACAGGAAGTGACCTCAACTTGATGGGAAAAGATGGCAAAATGCCCAGGAGGCGCACAGGAAGTGACCTCAACCTGATGGAAAAAGGTGGGAAAATGCCCAGGAGGTGCACAGGAAGTGACCTCAACCTGATGGAAAAAGGCGGGAAAATGCCCAGGAGGCGCACAGGAAGTGACCTAAAACTTCCCTAAATATGCCCAGTCCAGACACTGCTAAATTGCTGGATTATCTTCAGTCCCCTCTTGTTCCTGTGCTAGTGTGGGATCTGTCTGAACTTGTGACCTGGAAACCTATTTGACTACTTTTTATTTCTGCTTGCCATTGACCTCAGATTTGTACCTTGACCATTCTACTTCTTTGCCCCTTTTGTACTCAGCTGCCAGATTGGAACCGACCCCAGCTTGGGTCTCGACCATTCTTCTTCTGATTAACCCTTTTATACTTCGTTGCCAAACTGGGCTTGACCTTGGCTCGAATCTCGGACTAAGGCTGGCACGGTGCTCCGCACCCCTGGCACCCGTGCCACTCGGTGTCCACCAAGTCTCTGTCTCCATCTCCAGAGGCTTCAAGGACCCGAGGTGCAAGGGAGGCCTCCCCACTACTTCGGTCTCACCTCAGGTACGCGGCCCTCGTGACACCAGGCCTTTTTTAAAGCAATCTACTGAGCTGGCCAGAACCACCTCTGGAGGGAGTCTATTCCACGTTTTCACAGCTCTTACTGTGAAGAAACCTTTCCATATATGAGACAATAGATTCAGTTCCTCTAATCTATCCTCATAGCTGAGTTCCTCCATGCCTCTTATCAGCTTGATTGCCCTTCTCTGAACTTTCTCCAGTTCCCCGATATCCTTTTTTGAGAACTGGTGCCCAAAACCAAACTGCATATTCCAGACGAGCAAGAACACAGTTATTACCTCAAGTATGGAGTGATTCTATCCCCCTTAATATCCTCTTCTCAAGAGAGAGCAGTTTCAGTTATTACCTCAAGTATGGGGGAAAAAACAAAAACTTACGTGTCTAAAAATCGTCTGTGGTGACCAGAGATCCTAGAACGTGAGCCATCTTCAAAAGGAGGGTCTCGAAGCACCTTGTAGTGAATGGAATTGCACTTTGCGCACAAGGGACAATTAGGCACTGAAGTGATCATAGCTGCATCGATCTCCATTAGGTTGTCCTTGGTATGGATCTGGATGCCGTACATCTCTACTTTCATGAAATTCAGCTTAATGGTTAGAGGAACATCACAGAAGATCTTCTGAGGGCCCAAGTGCAAAATCTCTCCATTGACTAAGAGGATCCTGACGTCCACCTCGGCTCTAATGGTATGCGTCTCCGTGGTAATAAACGTCACCCAGATCGTAAGAGTTTGTGGGACCACCGGGTATGAAAACTCCAGCTGCAGATAGCATCCGAGAGGTTCAGTGCAAGCAGGA
Organism: Lithobates sylvaticus; assembly: GCA_028564925.1. Classification (NCBI taxonomy): domain Eukaryota; kingdom Metazoa; phylum Chordata; class Amphibia; order Anura; family Ranidae; genus Lithobates; species Lithobates sylvaticus. Next base: position 13,180,312 of record CM053033.1, on the reverse strand, counting down.
GGGACAGAGTTGTCGTTGGCACCGGGGCTCCATGTACGTACGCTTGTTTCACATGGCTGTTCCACGTCAGGCCGTCCTAGAATACACAGAATCCTTGTTTAAAACGTACGACAAAAATAATTTGTCAGTTTAAAAAAAAAAATAATTCAACAGAAATAAAAAAATATTTCTCATTCACTTGAATACCTAGAATCACAAATTTTTCGAATTTTTGTATGGTTGATTATTAGACATAATTCGACAAATTTTGTTAATTCAGAAAATATTAAAAAAAAAAAAATTTATGAAAACCAGTTTAACAAATTTTTCCAAAAATTTGTAAATCTGTAAATTCGTAAATCCGAAAATTACAAAATCCGAAAAAAAATTACAAAGAACGAAAATCTAAAAATAAGAACGAAAATCCAAATATTTGAAAACACAAAAATTCAAAAAATCCGAAATAAGGAAGTAACTAATAATAATAACTATTACTAACTGTTAAATTATAGGTATTGGCATCTCCTTTCAAATTTGGCTGTTAGTGAACGTAGCTAATACGAATTTAGTCACAAATTATCCAAAATACCGAATGCCGCATCTAAATGAATGGAATGTAACAAATAATAATAATAAATAATAATAATAAAACTTTTTTATTATAATTATTTATTATTTTTAATTAGTTACGTTCCATTTGTTTACATGCAGCATTCATTATTTCAGATAATTCGTTATTGTAATTTCCTTTCAAATTTGGCTAGTTAGTGAACGCAACAAATTCAAATTTGTATATTTGAAAATCCAAAAATTTGAAAATAAGAAAAAAAAATCCAAAAATTTGAAAAGATAACTTACTAACATAACTAACTATTAAATTAAAGGTATTGGAATTTTCCTTCAAATTTGGCTGTTAGTGAACGTAACAAATACAAATTTATCCGGATAAAATTTGAAAGGAAATTCAAATACCTATAATTCAATATTTAGTTATTATTAGTTAGTTATTATTTCAGGATTTTCGGATTTTTGGATTTTCGTGAACGTAACTAATACAAATTTATCCAAAGTTACGAATTATCCAAAATAATGAATGCTGCATGTAAACGAATGGAACGTAACTAATTAAAAATAATAATAAATAATAATAATAAAAACAATTTAATATTATTACTTATTATTATTAATTTGTTACATTCAATTCATTTAGATGCAGCATTCATTATTTCGGATAATTCGTGACTTCGAATAAATTCGTATTCGTTACGTTCAAGTTGTATTACTAACTTTATTACTAACTTTATTACTAACTGCCAAATTTGAAAGGAAATTCCAGTTACGAATTATCCAAAATAATGAATGCTGCATGTAAACGAATGGAACGGAACTAATTAAAAATAATAAATAATAATAATAACAATAAAAACGTTGTATTATTATTATTATTTATTATTATTAATTTGTTACATCCCATTCATTTAGAAGCAGCATTGGGATAATTCGTAACTTCGGATAAATTCGTATTAGTTACCTTCACTAACAGCCAAATTTGAAAGGAAATTCCAATTACGAATTATCGGAAATAATGAATGCTGCATCTAAACGAATGAAACGTAACTCATTAAAAATAATAAATAATAATATAACTTTTTATTATTTAATATTATTCATTCGTTACATTACATTCATTTAGATGCAGCATTCGCTATTTCGGATAAATTGGTATTAGTTACGTTCAATAACAGCCAAATTTGAAAGGAAATTCCAACACCTATAACTTAATAGTTAGTTATTATTACTTAGTTACTATTTCGGAATTTTCGGATTTTTGGATTTTCGTGAATGTAACGAATACGAATTTATCCAAAGTTACGAATTATCCGAAATAATGAATGCTGCATCTAAACGAATGGAACGTAACTAATTAAAAATAATAATAATAAAAACGTTTTATTATTATTATTTATTATTATTAATTCGTTACATTCCATTCATTTAGATGCGGCATTCGTTATTTCGGATAATTAGTAAATTCGGATATATTCGTATTAGTTACGTTCACTAACAGCCAAATTTGAAAGGAAATTCCAATTACAAATTATTCAAAATAACAAATGCTGCATCTAAACGAATGGAACGTAACTAATTAAAAATAATACATAATAATAATATTTTTTTATTATTATTATTATCTATTATTATTCATTCATTACATTCCATTCATTTAGATGCAGCATTCGCGATTTCGGATAATTCGGAACTTGGGATAAATTCGTATTGGTTACGTTCACTAACAGCCAAATTTGAAAGGAAATTCCAAGTACGAATTATCGGAAATAATGAATGCTGCATGTAAACAAATGGAACGTAATTAATTAAAAATAATAAATAATAATAATAAAAATGTTTTATTATTATTATTTTTATTATTAATTTGTTACATTCCATTCATTTAGATGCAGCATTCGTTATTTCGGATAATTAGTAAATTTGGATATATTCGTTTTAGTTACGTTCACTAACAGCCAAATTTGAAAGGAAATTCCAATTATGAAAAATTCCAATACCTATAATTTAATAGTTAATTATTAGTTAGTTACTATTTCGCAATTTTTCGGATTTTTGGATTTTCGAAATTCCGAAATTCCTGGATTTTCGGATTTCGAATTTCCTGAATTTTCGGATTTCGAATTTCCGTACTTTCAGAATTTCAGAATTTCCCAATTTTCGACTTTTTGAATTTTTGAATTTACAAATTTGTTTGAAATAACACATTTTTGGATCTTCGTTCTTTCGGATTTCCGAAATTCCTGATTTTTCAAATTTCTGAATTTCCCAATTTTTGACTTTTATGAATTTATTCGGAATAATACATTTCGGTCATAACGAATGAGCCGAAAAATGATATGAAAAAGAAAAAACAAACACATTTTTTGGCTGTGCACGTCTACTAATATCTTTATTTCCTATGGTCGCCAGCTCCATCTAGTGGCTGTAGTGCAAGTATTTTCCTGAAATAACTCAATCAAGAAAAATATCATGTTATGACCACTAGATGGGGCTAGGAATCCTAGAAAATAAACATATTAGGCAAATTACAGGGATTATTTTGGATGTTTGAGAAATTTTGGACAGCATTTTATTTATTTATTTTTTTTCACTTTTCAGAGGTTCAATTTGACAATGCAAACATTTTACAACATATAGACTGGGAGGAAGAATTATTTTAAAAAAAAAAGACACAGAAGATGGGATTGTTTTAAATCAAATTTATGTAGCTGCTCTATTGCTCTATTTATTCCTATGGGGAGAAAGTATTTAAAAAAAACAAATAAGGTAAACAATGTCACCAGACCCTCTGTGCACGAGCAGCTGCAGAGTGGAATGATTGGCCCCCCGGAATGACAGCTCACTTCCGAGTTCAAGCTGAAGAGGAAGACATTTAATGATCTAATCGAAACCATAAAGAGAACCTGTCACCTGTAAATTGCTATCACATAGGCGACTTGTTAGGCCTTTGTGATAGCAAATATAGACAACTTAAAATAAAATAGCGTTTTAACAATTTTTAAATTATAAAAAAAAATTATAATTATAATAAAATATAATAAAATTATAATAAAAAAATGTATAATAAAAAATAAGAAATAAATTAAAGGTACCACGTGAAAATAAAAATAAAAAAAATTAACGTGCCCCCCGTTCACCTCTGTGTTCGCACCACACATATGAGGTATCGCCACGAACGTTGGAGCGAGAGCAATAATTCTAGGACCAGACCTCCTGTGTAACTCTAAACTGGTAATCTGTAAAGGGTTACCAGTTTAGAGTTTTAAAATTATAATAAAATATAATAAAAAAAAAAAATGTATCCCTCGAATGCAAACACCCATGTATGTAAACAGCAACTGCACCACCCATGCTGGAATTCACGGCAAACACTAGAGTGATTCTAGGGACATAATTCATGGTTAACTGGCTTATTGTTCATCCCTTGTAATAGCAATAAAGTTGATCCAAAAAAAAAAATGAAAGGTACAATGTAAAAAAATAATAATAATAAATAATAATAATAATAAATAATAATAATAAAAAAAAATGAAAGGTACAATGGAAAAAAAAAAATAAAAAAAAAATATTAAAAATAAAAAAAATGAAAGGTACAATGTAAAAAAATAATAATATAAAAAACGTGCCCCTGTACCTGTCAGAGCGAGAGCAATAATTCTAGGGCCAGACATCCTGCGTAACTCTAAACTGGTAACCTGTAAAGGGTTTTAAACCTATGGAGAGTTTTGGGTTCCATCGGTGTACCCAATTTTATTTTTTATTTTTAAATAGGATTTTAGAAACAATACAAAATAATAAAATGTTCCGTAAAACAAGAGATCAGAAACAGATATATTAAAACACTTTGAACATGCATGGTGTCAAATAGAAGTAACCTTAATGCATAGAAATACAATATAAAAAGGCGATAGATTTTACCAGAGGGAAGGTTTGGGGCGTACCCAATTGTAAAGCGAGACATGTTTCAATGACTGTGTGACATAAAAATATGAAACACCCACCATTTTATGGGTCTCTGCTTAAAAAAAAAATATATATATATATATATATATATATATATATATATATATATATATATATATATATATATATAATGTCTGGGTGTTCTAAGTAGTTTTCTAGGGGGAAAAAAATGCAGATTTTTACATGTAGAAGAGGAATGTCAGAATTGGCTGGAACTAGTTAAGTCTTGACATGTTTGGTATCTATTTATTTGACAAAAAAAACATCTTTTAGATTGTATCCCCAAATATTTGGTATTGTATTGTGTTTGTGTGCATCAATATTAATTTTAAACACATTTTTTCTAAAAAATAAAAAATAATAAAAAAGATTTAATAAACAGCAAATATAGAACAAAAAAAATTAAAAAATTAAAAAAAACTGCCATTATTTTATTCTCTAGGGAAATTACTCTTAAAGTAATTTCTAACAAAGGAGAGAAGAAAAAAATAAAATAAATAATGATAAAAAATAAATCTGCCATCATTTTATTCTCTAGGACCTTTGCTTTCAGAAAATATATAATTGTTTGAGGGTTTAAAGTAATTTCTAACAAAGGAGAGAAGAAAAAAAATCATTGGTAGAAAAGTGGTTAATAAACATTTATAACACAATCTACAGAGTACAGTGCATATGAGTCATACCAAAAAAATTATTCAAGAGACCCAGATGACTAACAAGGGTTTTACAAATATAGCTGAGACTGTAGTGTTTTCTTTGATTGCTATTATTGATTCTAAAAATAATTTAGTTAATGTTACCTCTGTAAATTATAATTAGATACGTTTGGGGATTTCAGACAATAACAGTCTAAAATGGATCAATGTGTCCATGGCAATTAGGGTTATCGCTCTTCTTTTATATAATACAACGTCTTTTACTGAAAATACTGTACATTCTGTTAAATATAAAAAAAAAAAATATATATATATATGCATTTAAACCAAAAAGAAAAGTAATTTTCACAGGAAAAATAAAGAAAAAAAAAAAAAATATATATATATATATATATATATATAAAAATACATAGAGAGATCGATATTATATTATTATGTACTGGACACTACTGGACACTCTTGGGATATATATATATATATATATTTTTTTTTAAATACATAGAGAGATCGATATTATATTATTATTATATATATATATATATATATATATATATATATATATATATATATATATATATATATATATATATATATATACACACACACACCGGTATATGTATATATATATATATATATATATATATATATGCACATTCTGTTAAATATAAAAAAATATATATGCATTTAAACCAAAAAGAAAAGTAATTTTCACAGAAAAAAATAAATAAATAAATAATATATATATATATATATATATATATATATATACTCTGTATATACATATAATAAGGTCTTCTCATTCAATATCAGAGCCTGACCTCAACCCTACTGGACACCTTTGAGATGAAAAGCAGCACTAATTGTGAGCCAGGTCTTCTCATCCAATATCAGAACCTGACTTGACCCTACTGGACACTTTTGGTATGAATTGGAACACCAATTGTAAGCCAGATCCTCTCATCCAACATCGATACCTGACCTCAACCCTACCGAAAAAACCTATGAGTTGAAAAAGGAACATCGGTGTGAACCAGGTCTTCTTATCCAAGGACAGTACCTGACCTCAATCCTACTGGACACTTTGGGGATGAATTGGAACATTGGTTGCGAGTGAGGTCTTCTCATCCAACATGAGTAGCTGACCTCAAACCTACTGGACACCTTTGGGATGAATTGGAACATCGGTTGTGAGCCAGGTCTGTTCATCCAACTCCAATACCTGACCTCAAACCTACTGGACACCTTTGAGATGAAAAGGAATATCGGTGTGAGCCAGGTCTTCTCATTCAATATCAGAACCTGACCTCAACCCTACTGGACACCTTTGAGATGAAAAGCAACATCGATAGTGAGCCAGGTCTTCTCATCCAATATCAGAACCTGACTTGACCCTACTGGACACTTTTGGTATGAATTGGAACACCAATTGTAAGCCAGATCCTATCATCCAACATCGATACCTGACCTCAACCCTACCGAAAACCTATGAGTTGAAAAAGGAACATCGGTGTGAGCCAGGTCTTCTTATCCAAGGACAGTACCTGACCTCAATCCTACTGGACACTTTGGGGATGAAGTGGAACATTGGTTGCGAGTGAGGTCTTCTCATCCAACATGAGTAGATGACATCAAACCTACTGGACACCTTTGGGATGAATTGGAACACTGATTGTGAGCCAGGTCTTTTCATCCAACACCAATACCTGACCTCAACCCTACTGGACACCTTTGAGATGAAAAGGAATATCGATTGTGAGCCAGGTCTTCTCATCCAATTTTAGAACCTGACTTGACCCTACTGGACACTTTTGGTATGAATCGAAACACCAATTGTAAGCCAGATCCTCTCATCCAACATCGATACCTGACCTCAACCCTCCCGAAAAACTATGAGTTGAAAAATGAACATCGGTTGTGAGCCAAGTCTTCTCATCCACACCAATACCTGACCTCAAACCTACTGGACACCTTTGAGATGAAAAGGAATATCGGTGTGAGCTAGGGCTTCTCATCCCAGAACAGTACCTGATATTAACCCTACTGGACACTTTTGGAAAGAAAAGGAATATCGGTGTGAGCCAGGCCTTTTCATCCAAGAACAGTACCTGATATTAACCCTACTGGACACTTTTGGGATGAATTGTAACACCGATTGTAAGCCAGTTCTTCTCATCCAACATCGACCTCATAAATGCTCTTTTGGTTCAATGGGCACAAATTCTCTTAGATACATTGCAATATCTTGCGGACAGCCTTCCCGTAAAAGAGAAGGCTGTTATAGATGCAAGGAGAGGGGCAAGCATCATATCATTGCCCACTGATAGTCTGATATACACTATTCTTACCTTCAGCTTCCCTTGGACTCCAATGCCCAGAGGGGTTACATGGCACTGGGGAAGATGCATTGGAAGCATACTGGACCAAGATCCTTTTCTCATCACACAAATGACAGGCTGATCCCAAATCTCTAACAAAAGAAGAAATAACACCTCTTTTATTATTCCATTAATCATGTACATAAAACATTTATTTGTAATAAATCAACGCTAAACAGGAGCATTACTTATATAATTTATAAGGTAACAATGACTCCAAAAATGTGCCCATATTGTGTTTTTAATATACACTAAAATGTCAAAAGTATTGGTACACCTGCCTTTACACACACATGAACTTTAATGGCATCCCAGTCTTAGCCCATAGGGTTCAATATTGAGTTGGCCCTCCCTTTGCAGCTATAACAGCTTCACCTCTTCTGGCAAGGCCGTCCACAAGGTTTAGGAGTGTGTCTATGGCAGGAGTCTCAAACTGGCGGCCCTCCAGCTGTTGCGAAACTACAAGTCCCATGAGGCATTGCAAAGGATGACAGTTACAAGCATGACTCTCACATGCAGAGGCATGATGGGACTTGAATTTTTCACAACAGCTGGAGGGCCACCAGTTTGAGACCCCTGGTCTATGGGAATGTTTGACCATTCTTCCAGAAGCGCATTTGTGAGGTCAGGCACAATTGGTGGACGAGAAGGCCTGGTTTACAGTCTCCACTCCAGTTCATCCCAAAGGTGTTCTATCGGTTTGAGGCCAGGACTCTGTGCAGGCCAGTCAAGTTCCTCCACCCCAAACTCACTCATCCATGTCTTTATGGACCTTGCTTTGTGCACTGGTGGGCAGTCATGTTGGAAACAGGAAGGGGCCGTCCCCAAACTGTTCCCACAAAGTTGGGAGCATGAAATTGTCCAAAATGTCTTGGTATGCTGACGCCTTAAGAGTTCCCTTCACTGGAACTAAGGGGCCAAGCCCAACCCCTGGAAAAACAACCCAACACCATAATCCCCCTTTCACCAAATGATTTGGCCCAATATTTATGGCAATATAGTGTGGATGAGCGAGTTTGGGGTGGAGGAACTTGACTAGCCTGCATGCACCTCAACTCACCCCTCTCACCTTCCACTGAGCTTCTCTGGGCTCTCCTGTGTGATCGGGGAGCCCACTATGTGATCCGGCAGTGCGGTCCCCTTCCGCCGTCTGTAAAAGCAATCCCTGAAAAACAACCCCACACCATAATCCCCCCTCCACCAAATGATTTGGACCAGTGCACAAAGAAGGACATGCAAGACATGGATGAGCGAGTTTGGGGTGAAGGAACTTGACTGGCCTGCCCTCAAGAACACCTTTGGGATGAATTAGAGTGGAGATTATGAGCAAGGCCTTCTTGGCCAACATCAGTGCCTGACCTCACAAATGGTCTTCTGGAAGAATGGTCAAACATTCCCATAGACACACTCCTAAACCTTGTGGACGGCCTTCCCAGAAGAGTTGAAGCTGTTATAGCTGCAAAGGGTGGGCCAACTCAATATTGAACCCTACGGACTAAGACTGGGATGCCATTAAAGTTCATGCGCTGATTCCTTAAGAGTTCCCTTCACTGGAACTAAGGGGCCAAGCCCAACCCCTGAAAAGCAACCCCCACGCCATAATCCCCCCCTCCACCATATGATTTGGACCAGTGCACAAAGAAGGACATGCAAGACATGGATGAGCGAGTTTGGGGTGAAAGAACTTGACTGGCCTGCCCTCAAGAACACCTTTGGGATGAATTAGAGTGGAGACTACGAGCCAGGCCTTCTTGGCCAACATCAGTGCCTGACCTCACAAATGGTCTTCTGGAAGAATGGTCAATCATTCCCATAGACACACCTAAACCTTGTGGACGGCCTTCCCAGAAGAGTTGAAGCTGTTATAGCTGCAAAAGGGTGGGCCAACTCAATATTGAACCCTACGGACTAAGACTGGGATGCCATTAAAGTTCATGTGCTGACTCCTTAAGAGTTCCCTTCACTGGAACTAAGGGGCCAAGCCCAACCCCTGAAAAGCAACCCCACACCATAATCCCCCCCTCCACCATATGATTTGGACCAGTGCACAAAGAAGGACATGCAAGACATGGATGAGCGAGTTTGGGGTGAAGGAACTTGACTGGCCTGCCCTCAAGAACACCTTTGGGATGAATTAGAGTGGAGATTATGAGCAAGACATTCTTGGCCAACATCAGTGCCTGACCTCACAAATGGTCTTCTGGAAGAATGGTCAAACATTCCCATAGACACACTCCTAGTCAAAGTTAAAGGAATGGTGTACTATCAAAGATATGTGGTTATTTGAGCCAGGTTGCTCACCCCGAAAAAATATGTATATGGTTTTCCCCGTGGGGTTTTAGACACACTCCTAAACCTTGTGGATGGCCTTCTCAGAAGAGTTGAAGCTGTTATAGCTGCAAAGGGTGGGCAAACTCAATATTGAACCCTACGGACTAAGACTGGGAGGCCATTAAATTTCCTGTGCGTGTAAAGGCAGGTGTCCCAATACATTTGCCAATATAATGTATAATTAATAATAATGTGTATGTCTGTATAACGTACATGTAAACCCAAGAACAAAAATGTAATTTATTGCAGCTTACCTGTCCTTAGATGTGGCTGCTGCATAAGTTTTCTTTTTTTTTTTTTAGGCTTTTTTTCTTTATTTTTTCTCTGGTGATTTTACTAGAAACACACTTTCCTGCCAAAGGCCTACAACACCCACTCACTGTACTGTATGCGTGGAGGCGCAGCGTTGTCGTTGTAGGACTAGGAATTGTTTTTTCGAAAAAAAAAAAAATTCAGAACCCTACTGTTCCTCCTCCAGGTAGACTGACTTCAACAGAACAGGAAAGGGATGTGACTGAACAAGAACCATCGTAGCTTTGGGTAGATAAAATAAATTCAAAACCTGCACCAGGGTTTCGCCAAGGAACGTTAAGCAAGAAAAAAAAATAAAAAAAATTCTCTTGGGAAAGACTGGATTAATTAAGAAATGCATGCAATAGCTTCTCATCAACGTTCACCTTTCAAAGATGTATCCATCAATTGGTGGAAACCACTCCAGGGTGACTGAGGTATAGGTGTGCTCAATAATCTGTGGAGCAATTGCTACCGGTGGAGGTTTGGAGGAGGGCTGCCAGCCTTGGTATACTAGGTCTAGATAGCAGTGCATTCTGGCAACTTGATTGGGAGTGAAGGAATCGGTGCAGTCATCATCTGAAAGGAAAACCATGAGAAGGATATATGCATTGTTACGGGACGGTCTACCTTGAGCAACCTTAATGTAAAAAAATAAATAAATAAATAGCCTGCATATTTCGAAGTATATTTCGAGTTAATGATCTGTGAATGAGTTTGTTAAGTCATCATTTTTATTTTTTTAATGTCTTATCTATTTTTTTTTTTTTTTTTTTTTTTTTTTTTTTTTGTTTTTTTTTTTTTTTTTTTTTTTTTTTTTTTTTTTTTTTTTTTATTTTAATTTTTTTTTTTTTTTTTTTTTTTTTTTTTTTTTTTTTTTTTTTTTTTTTTTTTTTTTTTTTTTTTTTTTTTTTTTTTTTTTTTTTTTTTTTTTTTTTTTTTTTTTTTTTTTTTTTTTTTTTTTTTTTTTTTTTTTTTTGTTTTTTTTTTTTTTTTTTTTTTTTTTTTTTTTTTTTTTTTTTTTTTTTTTTTTTTTTTTTTTTTTTTTTTTTTTTTTTTTTTTTTTTTTTTTTTTTTTTTTTTTTTTTTTTTTTTTTTTTTTTTTTGTTTTTTTTTTTTTTTTTTTTTTTTTTTTTTTTTTTTTTTTTTTTTTTTTTTTTTTTTTTTTTTTTTTTTTTTTTTTTTTTTTTTTTTTTTTTTTTTTTTTTTTTTTTTTTTTTTTTTTTTTTTTTTTTTTTTTTTTTTTTTTTTTTTTTTTTTTTTTTTTTTTTTTTTTTTTTTTTTTTTTTTTTTTTTTTTTTTTTTTTTTTTTTTTTTTTTTTTTTTTTTTTTTTTTTTTTTTTTTTGATTTTTTTTTTTTGATTTTTTTTTTTTTTTTTTTTTTTTTTTTTTTTTTTTTTTTTTTTTTTTTTTTTTTTTTTTTTGTTTTTTTTTTTTTTTTTTTTTTTTTTTTTTTTTTTTTTTTTTTTTTTTTTTTTTTTTTTTTTTTTTTTTTTTTTTTTTTTTTTTTTTTTTTTTTTTTTTTTTTTTTTTTTTTTTTTTTTTTTTTTTTTTTTTTTTTTTTTTTTTTTTTTTTTTTTTTTTTTTTTTTTTTTTTTTTTTTTTTTTTTTTTTTTTTTTTTTTTTTTTTTTTTTTTTTTTTTTTTTTTTTTTTTTTTTTTTTTTTTTTTTTTTTTTTTTTTTTTTTTTTTTTTTTTTTTTTTTTTTTTTTTTTTTTTTTTTTTTTTTTTTTTTTTTTTTTTTTTTTTTTTTTTTTTTTTTTTTTTTTTTTTTTTTTTTTTTTTTTTTTTTTTTTTTTTTTTTTTTTTTTTTTTTTTTTTTTTTTTTTTTTTTTTTTTTTTTTTTTTTTTTTTTTTTTTTTTTTTTTTTTTTTTTTTTTTTTTTTTTTTTTTTTTTTTTTTTTTTTTTTTTTTTTTTTTTTTGTTTTTTTTTTTTTTTTTTTTTTTTTTTTTTTTTTTTTTTTTTTTTTTTTTTTTTTTTTTTTTGTTTTTTTTTTTTTTTTTTTTTTTTTTTTTTTTTTTTTTTTTTTTTTTTTTTTTTTTTTTTTTTTTTTTTTTTTTTTTTTTTTTTTTTTTTTTTTTTTTTTTTTTTTTTTTTTTTTTTTTTTTTTTTTTTTTTTTTTTTTTTTTTTTTTTTTTTTTTTTTTTTTTTTTTTTTTTTTTTGTTTTTTTTTTTTTTTTTTTTTTTTTTTTTGTTTTTTTTTTTTTTTTTTTTTTTTTTTTTTTTTTTTTTTTTTTTTTTTTTTTTTTTTTTTTTTTTTTTTTTTTTTTTTTTTTTTTTTTTTTTTTTTTTTTTTTTTTTTTTTTTTTTTTTTTTTTTTTTTTTTTTTTTTTTATTTTATTTTTTTACAGGGAAAGAAAAATGAAACATCTTACTCCCTCCTGCTAAGGAACACGGCTAACCGGTGAAAATTAGAGGTCATATCAAGGTTTGTGATAATTCACAAAGGCTTCCACAGAACATAAATCTCACCATCTGATCTCCGAGTCAATGTACCATTTTGTTACTTCCCACTTTGCATAGGCGTGTTTTTTTTTTTTTTTTTATTTATTTAAATTTTTTTTTTTTTTTTTTTTTTATTGAGCACTTAAGGTTGAAGATATAAATGACCCAAAATGATGACATTTTGTATATATTAATACATCAGTAAATCTATATATTTTTTTGCAAATGCGTGCCTAATGGTAAATCAAATATTAATGCCTAAGCACAATTTTGTAACGTGTTTTTTTTTTTTTATTGAGCACTTAAGGTTGAAGTCCGGGCAGATATAAAATACCCAAAATGATGACATTTTGTATTTATTAACCACTTCAGCCCCGGACCAATTGGCAGCCAAAGGACCAGGCCCCTTTTTGCGATTCGGCACTGCGTCGATTTAACTGACAATTGCGCAGTCGTGCTCCCAAACAAAATTGGCGTCCTTTTTTGCCTACAAATCGAGCTTTCTTTTGGTGGTATTTGATCGCCCCTGCGGTTTTTATTTTTTGTGCTATAAACAGCGACAATTTTGAAAAAAATGCAATATTTTTTGCTTTTTGCTATAATAAATATCCCCAAAAAATATATAAAAAAAACATTTTTTTTCCTCAGTTTAGGCCGATACGTATTCTTCTACATATTTTTGGTAAAAAAAAAAGCAATTAGCGATTATTGATTGGTTTGCGCAAAAGTTATAGCGTTTACAAAATAGGGGATAGTTTTATAGCATTTTTATTAATATTTTTTTTTACTAGTAATGCGTCGATTTAACTTTTCATTGATCGGCTTTCCAGATGACAGGGAACAGCCGATCAATGACAGGCAGAGTAGGAAGCGCGGGGAGAGGTTTGTTTACACAGACCTCTCCCCGTTCTTCAGCTCTGTGACCCCATTATATATATAATTTTTTTTTTTTTTTTTTTTTTTTTTAAGCAAATGCGTGCCTATGGGTAAAACAAATATTAATGCATAAGCACAATTTTGTAACTTTGACATGTGTTTTTTTATTTTTTTTTATTGAGCACTTAAGGTTGAAGTCCGGGCAGATAGAAAAGTCCCCAAAATTATAACATTTTGTATTTATTAATACATCAGAAAATATATATATTTTTGCAAATGCAAGCAAATGCGTGCCTAATGGTAAAACAAATATTAATGCCTAAGCACAATTTTGCAAATTCCAGGTGGATTATACCTGTTTTTTTTTTTTCAGGACAAATTGGGCTTTTATTTGGTGATAAATTGTAATGGATATCTCCTGATTTATTTTTATTTTTTATTACTATCAAAGGAAAACTGACCGAAAAATTGTAAAAAAAATAATAATTTCTTTAAATGTAGCTGTATATTTCTTGTTACTGCCATAACCTTCCACCAAATAACAACCCAAAATAAATTCTCCTGCTCCCGACAATCTCAGCAATACCACATATGTCTATGTTATTTGTTGCTTGTACCCGTAGTACAGCCCAGAGGAAATAGTGTGAATTTTGCTCTTTTTTTGCTCTACCTAAAACACACGGACACTGATACTAATTTTAAAAAAGTTTTTTTTTTTGTAATCCTGCCCAAAATATACCGACCCAGACCTTTGATCCTTACTTGACAAAAACACTAACCCTGACACTGACCTAGAAACCTTGATCTATATTTTTTTGTTTATTTATTATTATTAATTTATTTTTCCTGTCCAAAATATACTGACCCTGACATTTGACCCTGACTTTAGACTTTTACTTGACCCAAACACTAACCCTGACACTGACCTGGAAACCTTGACATAGGTCTTTTTTGGGGATGTCTCTCTACCAGCTTTGCACATCTAGAGAGGACATTTATGCCCCATTCTTCTTCATTGCAAAATATCTCAAGCTCTGTCAGATTGGATGGAGAGCGTCTGTGAACAGCAATTTTCAAGTCTTGCCACAGATTCTCAATGGGATTTAGGTCTGGACTGTGACTGGGCCATTCTAACACATGAATATGCTTTGATCTAAACCATTCCATTGTAGCTCTGGCTGTATGTTTCGGGTCGTTGTCCTGCTGGAAGGTGAACCTCCCCCCCAGTCTCAAGTCTTTTGTAGACCCTAACAGGTTTTCTTCTAAGATTGTCCTGTATTTGGCTCCATCCATCTTCCCATCAACTCTGACCAGCTTCCCTGTCCCTGCTGAAGAAAAGCATCCCCACCACATGATGCTGCCACCACCATGTTTCACAGTGGGGATGGTGTGTTCAGGGTGATGTGCAGTGTTAGTTTTCCCCCCACACATAGCGTTTTGGTTTTAGGCCAAAAAGTTCACTTTTGGTCTCATGTGACCAGAGCACCTTCTTCCACATGTTTGCTCCCCTCCCCCACATGGCTTCTCACAAACTACAAACAGGACTTCTTATGACTTTCTTTCTCCAAAGTCTTTCTTCTTGTCACTCTTCCATAAAGGGCAGATTTGTGGAGAACACGACTAATAGTTGTCCTGTGGACAGACTCTCCCCCCTGAGCTGTGGATCTCTGCAGCACCTCCAGAGTTCCCATGGACCTCTTGGCTCTTCTCTGATGAATGCTCTCCTTGCCCGGCCCGGTCAGTTTAGGTGGACGGCCATGTCTTGGTAGGTTTGCCATTGTCCCATACTCTTTCCATTTTCCGATGATGGATTGAACAGAGCTCCGTGAGATGTTCAAAGCTTGGGATATTATTTTATAACCTGACCCTGCTTTATACTTCTCCACAACTTTATCCCTGACCTGTCTGGTGTGTTCCTTGGCCTTCATGATGCTGTTTGTTCACTAAGGTTCTCTAACAAACCTCTGAGGGCTTCACAGAACAGCTGTATTTATACTGAGATTACATTTCACACAGGTGGACTCTATTTACTAATTAGGTGAAGGTAATTGGTTTCACTAGATTTTAGTTAGGGGTATCAGAGTAAAGGGGGCTGAATACAAATGCCCCCCCCCCCCACACTTTTCACGTATTTGTAAAAAAAAATGAAAACCATTTATCATTTTCCTTCCACTTCACAATTATGTGTCACTTTGTGTTGGTCCATCACATAAAATCCCAATAAAATACATTTACGTTTTTGGTTGTAACATGAGAAAATGTGGGAAATTTCAAGGGGTATGAATACTTTTTCAAGGCACTGTATGTGTTTACCTGGAGTTCAGCTTTACCCCAACATTCAAGTGATAGGCATTGTTCTCACCCCGCTATACAATGCCATGCATTTTCAGAACGACTCAACATTAAACATTCATTTCATTGGCTAGAAAGTCTCGGTCTACATAGTAAAATAGCTCGGCTGTACCAGACGTAGCAGGAAAAATGCGCGAGTTCATTAACCCAGATAGCGGGTTCGGCCATTGATGTTAAACATTTGTGTCATCAGATTTAAGTCTACATTCAGGAATTCCCCTTAATAATTGATGGCCGTTATAGAAATGTCTTGTAAAAAGCCATACATCCTCGCCAAGGACGGCAGCACTTAAAAGATTTTTATAAGCTGCATAAAGTAGCAAAAAAGCGCGATGTGCTGAGAAAAAGCCGCGCCTTGATACAAAATTCACTTAAAAATATCTAAACCCAATCACCAAAATCTTTAAAATGTTGATGTAATATCAGAAGTAACTTTGCCGATTCTATTAACCAAAAAAAAACCTGGTGATCCCGCCCATAAAGGTCCTTATTTGGTAGGGTGACCAGACATCCCGGTTCCAGGGACAGCCCCAGATTTGTCCCAGACTGTGACTGGAACCCTGTATTGTTTGGGGACAGCCTCCTTAAATCTGGGTCTATCCCCGGAACAAAACATGTCCTGCAGTTGTAGACTGTGCCCCCCCCCCCCCCACTTGTAGGCTCATATCTGGTAAGTACACTGCTTGCATTAAAAAAAAAATACAAAGCTACCGTATATACTCGAGTATAAGCCGAGTTTTTCAGCACATTTTTTTTTCAACCCTAACCTGCGCAGAAAACCTGATGGAAAAAGGCAGAAAAATGCCCAGGAGGCGCACATGAAGTGACCTCAACCTGATGGAAAAAGGTGGGAAAATGCCCAGGAGGCGCACAGGAAGTGACCTCAACCTGATGGAAAAAGGCGGGAAAATGCCCAGGAGGCGCACAGGAAGTGACCTCAACCTGATGGAAAAAGGTGGGAAAATGCCCAGGAGGCGCACAGGAAGTGACCTCAAACTTCCCTATATAAGCCCAGCCCAGACACTGCCAAATTGCTGGATTATCTTCGGTCCCCTTTGTTCCTGTGCTAGTGTGTGATCTGTCTGAACTTGTTGTGACCTGGAAACCTATTTGACTACTCCTGATTGCTGCTTGCCATTGACCTCGGATTTGTACCTTGACCATTATACTTCTTTGCCCCTCTTGTACTCAACTGCCAGATTGGAACCGACCCGGCTTGGATCTCGACCATTTTTCTTCTGATTAACCCTTTTATACTTCGTTGCCAAACTGGACATGACCTCCGCTTGGATCTTGGACCAAGGCTTGCACGGTGCTCCGCACCCTTGGCACCCATGCTACTCAGTGTCCACCAAGTCTCTGTCTCCATCTCCAGAGGCTTCAAGAACCCGAGGTGCAAGGGAGGCCTCCCCACTACTTCGGTCTCACCTCAGGTATGTGTCCCTCGTGACACTCCTCAAGGATGGCACATCAATACGTTGCCATTGCCAGAAGGTTTGCTGTGTCTCCCAGCACAGTCTCAAGAGCAGGGAGGAGATTCCAGGAGACAGGCAGTTATTCTAGGAGAGCTGTACAGGGCTGTAGAAGGTCTTTAACCCATCTGCAGGATCGATATCTGCTCTTTTGTGCAAGGAGGAACAGGATGAGCACTGCCAGAGCCCAACAAAATGACCTCCATCGGGCCACTGATGTTAATGTCTCTGACCAACAATCAGAAACAGACTTAATTAGGGTGGCCGACATCCTCTAGTGGGCCCTGTGCTCACTGCCTGGCACCATGGTGCTCGATTGGAATTTGCCATTAAACACCAGAATTGGCAGGTCCGCCACTGGCGCCCTGTGCTTTTCAAAGATAAGACCAGGTTTACCTTGAGCACATGTGCCAGACGTCTGGAGAAGCCATGGAGGACATTATGTTGCCTATTGTTCAGCATGACCAGTTTGGTGGTGGGTCAGAGATGGTCTGGGGGGGGGGGGGCATATCCAAGGAGGGACGCACAGACTTACACAGGCTAGACAATGAAACCCTGACTGCCATTAGGTATTAGGATAAAATCCTTGGACCCATTGTCAGACCCTACGCTGGTGCAGTGGGTCCTGGGTTCCTCCTGGTGCACGACAATGCCCGGCCTCATGTGGCGAGAGTATGCAGCCAGTTCCTGGAGGATGAAGGAATTGATACCCTTAAATGGTCCCCACGCTTGCCTGGCCATAAATCCAATAGAACACCTCTGGGACATTATGTTTCGGTCCATCCGACACCGCCAGGTTGCACCTCAGTCTGTTCAGGGGCTCAGTAATGCCCTGGTCCAGATCTAGGAGGAAATATCCCAGGACACCATACATTTTCTCATTAGGAGCATGCCCTGACATTGTCAGGAATGTATACAAGCACGCGGGGGGCCATACAAACTGAGGACCATTTTGAGTTGCTGCAATGAAATTTCAGCAAAATGGACTCGCCTGCTGCATAATATTTTCACTTTGATTTTCGGGGTGTCCTTGAATTCAGCCCTCTGTAGGGTGATCATTTTAATTTCTATCAAACGACGTGGCATCCTTTCATTCCTAACACATTACCCAGTCCATACCAGTATAGATTCTAACACATTACCCAGTCCATACCAGAATAGATCCTACCCACATTACCTAGTCCATACCAGTATATATCCTAACACCTTACCCAGTCCATACCAGAATAGATCCCACACACATTACCCAGTCCATACCAGTATAATCCTAACACATTACCCAGTCCATACCAGTATAGATCATAACACATTACCCAGTCCATACCAGTATAGATCCTAACACCTTACCCAGTCCATACCAGAATAGATCCTACACACATTACCCAGTCCATACCAGTATAGATCCTAACACATTACCCAGTCCATACCAGTATAGATCCTAACACATTACCCAGTCCATACCAGTATACATCCTACACACATTACCCAGTCCATACCAGTATACATCCTACACACATTACCCAGTCCATACCAGTATACATCCTACACACATTACCCAGTCCATACCAGTATAGATCCTACACACATTACCCAGTCCATACCAGTATACATCCTACACACATTACCCAGTCCATACCAGTATAGATCCTAACACATTACCCAGTCCATACCAGTATATATCCTAACACATTACCCAGTCCATACCAGTATATATCCTAACACATTACCCAGTCCATACCAGTATACATCCTACACACATTACCCAGTCCATACCAGTATATATCCTAACACATTACCCAGTCCATACCAGTATAGATCCTAACACATTACCCAGTCCATACCAGTATAGATCCTAACACATTACCCAGTCCATACCAGTATAGATCCTACACACATTACCCAGTCCATACCAGTATAGATCCTAACACATTACCCAGTCCATACCAGTATAGATCCTAACACATTACCCAGTCCATACCAGTATAGATCCTACACACATTACCCAGTCCATACCAGTATAGATCCTACACACATTACCCAGTCCATACCAGTATATATCCTACACACATTACCCAGTCCATACCAGTATAGATCCTAACACCTTACCCAGTCCATACCAGTATAGATCCTACACACATTACCCAGTCCATACCAGTATAGATCCTACACACATTACCCAATCCATATCAGTATAGATATCCAACATGAGATTGTTCCCCTTTTCCCCATTGAGATCTGTTTTTAAAGTGTTCCTTTAATTTTTTTTAGGCGATGGGTTGGTATCGTGGCACAGATCCCCGGTTTCGTAGGAAGGATCCGTCTCCATGCACGGATCGCTGCAGGATAAAATTTCCGAGATGCCGCGGAAGACATGGTATAGTCCCAGGCTGTGCCCAATTTCATGGACCATGGTATGAGTATGGCCGGGAACTCCAAAAAAAGAGGGGTTCATGACAATGCCACCTGGAAAAGAGGAAGAGGGATGCCGGTTAGGCTATAAAAAAACTTTTTTTGCGTACATTTGATGGTAGTAATTTCTTAAAGACCTTGTGGAAGAAGATTGTGGAGCTTTCAGAACTGGAGGAGGACAAACCCAAAGGTAGGTCTGGCGTAACATGCAAGAATGTAGAGCTGTACATTATGGCAAGAGCTGCTGCTCACTGCAATGGTTTTGTCATTCAATGCTGTATTAAAAAGTCAAGATAATCTCAAAAAAGTGCTTCCCTCAACAGGACCCAAGAACTCCTATACCAGGGTTCTACAAAAAGTTTCTGCACTTATTTAAACTCTATTAAATGAAAAAAAAATTGGTCTTTTTGAAGACCACTTGTATATATACACTATACACGCACATGAAATTTAATGGCATCCCAGTCTTATGCCCCGTCAGAAATTCCGACCACAAAATCCGTCTGATTTTTTTCCAACGGATTTAGTCCGACACTGGTGTTGCATACACACGGTCGGACAAAGTTGTCGGAAAATCTGATCATTCTGAACGCGGTGACATTCGTTGCGTACGACGGAACTACGTAGAGGCTAGTAGCCAATAGCTTTGGTCTCGTAATTTGATCTGAGCATGCGTGGCACTTTGTCCGTCGAAATTCCCTACACACGATCGGAAAAAGTCTGATCGGATTTTGTTGTCGGAAAAAATTTGAGAGCAGGATCTCATTCAAAATTCAGACGGAAAAAGTCCGATGGAGCCCACACACGGGCGGATTTTCCGACAACATGGTCCGATCGGACATTTTCCGTCGGAAATTCCGACCGTGTGCACGGGGCATTAGTCTGTAGGGTACAATATTGAGTTGGCCCCACCCTTTGCAGACACACACATTATTATTAATTATACATTATATTGGCAAATGTATTGGGACGCCTGCCTTTACACGCACAGGAAATTTAATGGCCTCCCAGTCTTAGTCCGTAGGGTTCAATATTGAGTTGGCCCACCCTTTGCAGCTCTAACAGCTTCAACTCTTCTGGGAAGGCCGTCCACAAGGTTTAGGAGTGTGTCTATGGGAAGGTTTGACCTATTTTCCAGGAGCAAATTGGTGACATCAGGCCTGGCTCGCAGTCTCCGCTCTAATTCATCCCAAAGATGTTCTATCAGGTTGAGGTCAGGCCAGTCAAGTTCCTCCACCCCAAACTCGCTCACCCATGTCTTTATGGACCTTTCTTTGTGCACTGGTCCAAATCATTTGGTGGAGGGGGCATTATGGTGTGGGGGTTGTTTTTCAGGGGTTGGGTTCGGCCCCTTAGTTCCAGTGAAGGGAACTCTTAAGGCGTCAGCATACCAAGAGATTTTGGACAAATTCAAGCTCCCAACTTTGTGGGAAAATTTTGGGGATGGGCCCTTCCTGTTCCAACGTGACTGCGCCGACCCCACCACGTCACTCATTTACGGGGGTTCTGTGAATGGAAAACTACAAGGTCCGGCAGCCTTTGTGGCTGTCGGCTTGTAGTTTTCAATTAACTACCATGGTGCTGTGGAGCGCTGTGGTAGTTCATTCTCTCTTCTTGCCAGATTTTATCTACTTGCCCGTCTGACAGTCTGCAGGAGACCTGCATGGCATCAGCAATTTGCTGATTGCTGGTGCAATGCTTTAGAGGCTCCAGATACCCCAAAAAATTAATGCACATTCTTTTTTTACCTGCAAAAAAATGTGCATTTACCGTATTTATCGGTATATAACACGCACAGGCGTATAACACGCATATTCCTTTTTAAGAGGGAAGTTTCAGGAAAAAAAACTTAAATTTTAAATAAGGAACTTTGAAGCCAAATAAGGGTCAGTGCCCATCTGCAGCCTCATCATTGCCAATTTGCCATCAATGCAGCCTGATCAATGCCTATCTGCAGCCTCACAAGTGCCATCAATGCAGCCTCATCAGTCCACATCAATGCAGCTCACCATTGCCATCAATGCAGCCTGATTGATGCCCATCTGCAGCCTAGAGGGGACAGGGAGGGGGGCCGGATGAGTGCCAACAGATTACATACAGTGAGAATCTCCTACGATAGACAGAACAGTGGTCCAATGGCAGCCCAGGAGACGGGACTTCCTATTACAGAGGCCGCCAAGTGAATAGGAGATTCTTACTGTATGTAATCTGACGGCGCTTATCCTGCCCCCTCCCTGTCCCCTCAGAGGCAGCTAAAATTTAAGTATTGGCGTATAACACGCACACGCTATTTGCACCCGATTTTCATGGTGAAAAAGTGAGTGTTATACGCCAATAAATACAATAATTTTTTTGTTAAAAGGTGAACTTACCCTTTAGTACACCTTTGCTCTTTTGTTTTGTTTTTTCATGCAAATCAAGCAAGTTTGCAAATGCAACTTTTTGTTTCCAATCCCCTTACATTCCTTTGAAAGCTCTGCTGGCGACCTCACATTTCCTGTAAGCACATTAATCTGCATGTCTTCAGGCACAGGCCATCTGTTTATAACAATTTCAACTACAAAAGGCACCCCCCAATATTCATTTATTTATTTCAGATATTTATATAGTGCCGGCAATTCGCCCCTCTCGATGGGCATGGTCCCAGCACCCCAACCTCTTTCAAGAAACCTAGCTGGTTGCCCGTCCATCTAGCCTGCCCCAATGGGACTTTCTTATAACCAGACAGCCATGGCCTAGGGAAGGGTTGGATATAGTTATAAGGGGCTGCAGGTTACTTAAAATGATCAGGTAGCTATAAGTATCTAAATAGTTTGTTCCATTTTTTTTATCATAAAAGGCACATTTATTTTAGAATTGTATAAAAGTCAACTTTAAAATAAAATGCACTTTTTCTTTTTGTCCACCCTACCCCTCCACCCTTAAGTCACCCTCCGCCCTTATTGAACTCCAATATCCATACCTACCAACCTTTGAACTTGAGGATAAGGGACATTTCAGGTAAATAGTGACCTGCGGCACACTAAGTGCGCCGCAGCAAAAAGTGGGTGTGGCCAAACATAATAGTTGGAGGGGGAGGGTACATGGAAGGCAGGAAGGATTACTATGGTACATGGAAGGAGGGAGGGATCCCTATGGTACATGGAAGGCAGGAAGGATCACTATGACGCATGGAAGGCAGGAAAAGATCACTATGGTATATGGAAGGCAGGAAGGAAGGATCACTATGGTGCATGGAAGGCAGGAAAGATCACTATGGCACATCGAAGGTGGGAAGACAGGATCACTATGGCACATGGAAGACAGGAAGGATCCCTATGACACATATGGATCATTATGGTACATGGAAGGGAGGAAAGCTCACTATGATAAATTAAAGGCAGGAAGGAGGGATCACTTTGGCACATGGAAGCCAGGAAGGATCGCTATGACACATGGAAAGCAGGAAGGATCACTATGGAACATTGAAGGCAGAATTGATCACTATGGCACATGGAAGGCAGGAAGGATCACTATGACACGTGGAAGACAGGAAGGATCACTATGGCACATGGAAGGCAGGAAGGATCACTATGACACATGGAAGGCAGGAAGGATCACTATAGCACATGGAAGACAGGAAGGATCGCTATGGTACATGGAAGGCAGGAAGGAAGGATCACTATAGCACATGGAAGGCAGGATCACTATGGCACATGGAAGACAGGAAGGATCGCTATGGTACATGGAAGACAGGAAGGAAGGATCACTATAGCACATGGAAGGAAGGATCACTATAGCACATGGAAGGCAGGATCACTATGGCACATGGAAGGCAGGAAGGATCACTACGACACGTGGAAGACAGGAAGGATCACTATGGCACATGGAAGGCAGGAAGGATCACTATGACACATGGAAGGCAGGAAGGATCACTATAGCACATGGAAGACAGGAAGGATCGCTATGGTACATGGAAGGCAGGAAGGAAGGATCACTATAGCACATGGAAGGAAGGATCACTATAGCACATGGAAGGCAGGATCACTATGGCACATGGAAGGCAGGAAGGATCACTATAGCACATGGAAGACAGGAAGGATCGCTATGGTACATGGAAGGCAGGAAGGAAGGATCACTATAGCACATGGAAGGCAGGATCACTATGGCACATGGAAGGCAGGAAGGATAACTATGGCACATGGAAGGAAGGATCACTATGACACATGGAAGGTAGGAAGGATCACTATGGTACATGGAAGGCAGGAAGGAAGGATCACTATAGCACATGGAAGGCAGGAGCACTATGGCACATGGAAGGCAGGAAGAATCCCTATAGTATGTGGAAGGCAGCATTAGATGGAAGGAAGCGAGAGAGGGGGCAGATCAGTTGTTCACTCACCCAGAGGCTCAGGCAGTGGCATCACAAGCACTGCTTCTAAATTCCCACCCACACAACACCTTTGCAGGCACAGCATTGGCTGCACGCCAGGAGTTGTGGGTGGGCACAGGGGGACATGGGGAGGAGGTAGAGCAGACCTAGCCTACCTCCTCTCCCATTCTGTAGGCTGTACAGCGGGGCGGGTGAATGGGCGGGGGATGTGGGGCAGTGCTGGCTGGGCACTGAGTGAGTTTTTATATTGCACGCACCTGCCAGGTAGACTAGTGGAGTCAAGTGCAGGAACTTGTTCTGGCACTGGGCTCCGCTGCGGGATTCAGCCCAGATTCACAGGTCAATGGGATTTACTTGAAATCCTGAGACGGTCCCGGCGAATCTGGGATGGTTCAGAGGTATGCCAATATCTTCTCGGGGCAGGCACTACCTGGGCAATAGGCTTAGTTAGACTTCTATGATGTTGCCTCCCGAGGTTCTTTGGCCAAGGGACATGGGCCCATAGAGTCATATAGGGAGCTACTGCACACAAAGGATGTTGAGGTCGGGATGGGTGGGCTTCTTTATGTCAGGAAAGGTTGGCAGAAAAGATAAGTGTACTTCATTTTAAAGTGTGCACATCCTTTAAATTCCAACTCTGGGCTTCCTGAAAATCCTCCCTTGTAGTGGGGATACAACAATACTTCAGTGGTTAAGTGCTCATTTAGCCTAGGACAGGGGTCTTCAGACTTTAGGGGGGCTGGGCTGTGGCCAGTGGGAGCAAAAAATGCCTCGATGTCAGTGGAATAAAAATTGTCCTTGGCTTGAGTGGGAGTAAGAAAACTACATAGTGCCTGTGGTCGGTAGGGAGAGGAATACTACCCCGTCATTGGTGTCAATAAGAGGAATAGTGCCCCATCATTGGTGTCAGTGGGAGGAATAGTGCCCCATCATTGGTATCAGTGGGAGGAATAGTGTCCCATCATTGGTATCAGTGGGAGGAATAGTGCCCCATCATTGGTATCAGTGGGAGGAATAGTGCCCCAATCATTGGTGTCACTGGGAGGAATAGTGCCCCATCATTGGTATCAGTGGGAGTAATAGTGCCCCATCATTGTTGTCAGTGAGAGAATAGTGCCCCATCATTGGTGTCAGTGGGAGGAATAGTGCCCCATCATTGGTTTCAATGGGAGGAATATTGCCTCATCATTGGTGTCAGTGGGAGGAATAGTACCCCATCATTGGTATCAATGGGAGGAATAGTTCCTCATCATTGGTATCAGTGAGGTGAATAGTGCTCCATCATTGGTGTCAATTGGAGGAATAGTGCCCCATCATTGGTATTAGTGGGAGGAAGAGTGCCCCACCATTAGTATCGGTGGAAGGAATAGTGTCCCGTCATTGGTATCACTGGGAGGAATAGCGCCCCATCATTGATATCAGAGGGTGGAATAGTGCCCCATCATTGGTGTCGGTGGGAGGAATAGTGCCCCATCATTGGGGTCAGTGGAAGGAATAGTGTCCCATCATTGGTATCCGTGGGAGGAATAGTGCCCCATCATTGATATCAGTGGGCGGAATAGTGCCCCATCATTGGTATCGGTGGGAGGAATAGAGCCCCATCATTGGGGTCAGTGGAAGGAATAGTGCCCCATCATTGGTATCAGTGGGGTGAATAGTGCCCCATCATTGATGTCAGTGGCAGGAGTAGTGCCCCATCATTGGTATTAATGGGAGGAATAGTGCCCCACCATTGGTGTCAGTGGGAGGAGTAGTGCCCCATCATTGGTATTAATGGGAGGAATAGTGCCCCAGCATTGGTGTCAGTGGGAGGAGTAGTGCCTTGTCCCTGGTGTTAGTGGGAGAAATTGTGCCCCATTGTTGGTGCCAGTGGGAAGAATGGGGCACTGCCTATGGACCCTGCACCTGTCTTGATGAGGAGAAGACCTTAGACCATGAGACCACTGAGACATGGGGGAGAAGATGTTGCAGGGACCGGTCTAGGAGTTCAGGATTGGGTAGGTGACTCTACTGTTTTCTGCTCCTTGGACCTACGTTTACCTTTAAAATAGTAGACACAGTATGCAAACAGTCCATAGTAGTTAAGCACAACCTACCAAGATATGTGAGAACCTCCTTGTCCCAAGGCCACGTGGCCACCCCGGCCAGCTCCTCTTCTGAAGAATTGGCAAAAAATATGTTGAGCTGCGTTGACCCGGTCACATTGAGCCGTTGTTTCAGTTCATTGAGATCTAAGTAAGCCCTGCAACATAAACATTAATGTGAATCCATGACCTTCTCCGCGCCAATTCATTTATCACCGTGTCATCGCCATTGATAATTGAACAAATACATGTAGCCCCTTTTAAGAGATTCTGTTCATCGACCTTCAGGGAAGGTTATCAGTATCATCACTCAAACATTCATATCAAAGGGGAAATACTGTGAAATGTTAACATCAAACCAACTCCAACTGTCCCATTTCACCAGAAGACCCGCCCACCAGCCGATGCCGTACAATACGAGGTCACAGTCTGTGTATAAATACGCATCATTCCAAAATGGAGTCATGTAAGACCTCGGCTCACCTCCCAGTTGAGACAGACTAATGCCGCGTACACACGGTCGGAATTTCCGATGGAAACAGTCCGATGGGAGCTTTTCATCGGAATTTTCCGACCGTGTGTACGCCCATCGGTCTTTTTTTTGTCGGAATTTGTGACGGACTTGAGAACCTGTTCTAAATTTTTCCGACGGAAAACCCTTTTCCGATCGTGTGTAGGCAATTCCGACGCGCAAAATTCCGACGCATGCTCGCAAACAATTCGACGCATGCTCGGACGCATTAAACTTCCCTATTATAGTGCAGTTGAACGTGTTGTATGTCGCTGTGTTATTGACCGTCGGAATTTGGTGTGACCATGTGTAGGCAAGACAGTTTGAGCGGAATTCCGACGGGAAAACCATCAGAGCTTTTTCCGACGAGAATTCCGACCGTGTGTTCGCGGCATAACAGCAATAAATATGTGGTTAATAATCCAACTAGTATTATGTCTCAAAAAAACAAAA
Source organism: Lithobates sylvaticus (assembly GCA_028564925.1). Classification (NCBI taxonomy): domain Eukaryota; kingdom Metazoa; phylum Chordata; class Amphibia; order Anura; family Ranidae; genus Lithobates; species Lithobates sylvaticus. Next base: position 13,153,173 of record CM053033.1, on the reverse strand, counting down.
CAAGAAAAAAAAAGAAAAAAATATGTATATTTGTACCGTATATACTCGAGTATAAGCCGAGTTTTACAGCACGTTTTTTTGTGCTGCAGCCAAAATTTAGGGGTCTCTGGACCCAAAGGGTCCCGAAATGACATTGCTGCAGATGGACACAGTTGACCGAATTTGGGGCCCCCGTATCTTTGGGACCACTTGGTGCTAGGAACCCCAAACCCAGTGGAACTAGCACTACAACATATCCAAATTTGGGGTTCCTAGCAGCAAGTGGCCCCGAAATACGGGGCCCCAAAGTCGGTTCGGAAAATGTCAAGCACTTTTCTGAAGAAGAGAATGACATTTTACGAACCGACTTTGGGGCCCCGTATCTCGGGGCCACTTGGTGCTAGGAACCCCAAACCCAGTGGAACTAGCACTACAACTCATCCAAATTTGGGGTTCCTAGCAGCAAGTGGCCCCCCGAGATACGGGGCCCCAAAGTCGGTTTGGAAAATGTCAAGCACTTTTCTGCAGCAGAGATTGACATTTTTTCCAAACCGACTTTGGGGCCCCGTATCTCAAGGGCCACTTGCTGCTAGGAACCCAAAATTTGAATATGTTGTAGTGCTAGTTCCACTGGGTTTGGGGTTCCTAGCACCAAGTGGCCCGGAGATACGGGGGCCCCAAATTCGGTTCGGAAAATGTAATTCTCTTCTTCAGAAAAGTGCTTGACATTTTCCAAACCGACTTTGGGGCCCTGTATCTCTGGGACACTTGGTGCTAGGAACCCTAAACCCAGTGGAACTGGCACTACCACATATCCAAATTTTGGGTTCCTAGCAGCAAGTGGCCCTTGAGATACGGGGCCCCAAAGTCGGTTTGGAAAAAATGTCAATCTCTGCTGCAGAAAAGTGCTTGACATTTTCCAAACCGACTTTGGGGCCCTGTATCTCTGGGCCACTTGGTGCTAGGAACCCCAGCCTTGGATATGTTGTAGTGCTAGTTCCACTGGGTTTGGGGTTCCTAGCACCAAGTGGCCTCGAGATACGGGGGCCCCAAAGTCGGTTCGGAAAATGTCATTCTCTGCTTCAGAAAAGTGCTTGATATTTTCCAAACCGACTTTGGGGCCCTGTATCTCGGGGCCACTTGGTGTAAGGAACTCCAAACCCAGTGGAAATAGCACTACAACATATCCAAATTTGGGGTTCCTAGCAGCAAGTGGCCCCGAGATACGGGGCCCCAAAGTCGGTTCGGAAAATGTCATTCTCTGCTTCAGAAAAGTGCTTGACATTTTCCAAACCGACTTTGGGGCCCCCGTATCTCGGGCCACTTGGTGCTAGGAACCTCACACCCAGTGGAAATAGCACTACAACATAGCCAAATTTGGGGTTCCTAGCAGCAAGTGGCCCCCCGAGATACGGGGCCCCAAAGTCGGTTAGGAAAATGTCATTCTCTGCTTCAGAAAAGTGCTTGATATTTTCCAAACCGACTTTGGGGCCCCCGTATCTCGGGCCACTTGGTGCTAGGAACCCCACACCCAGTGGAACTAGCACTACAACATATCCAAATTTGGGGTTCCTAGCAGCAAGTGGCCCCGAGATACAGGGCCCCAAAGTCGGTTCGGAAAATGTCATTCTCTGATTCAGAAAAGTGCTTGACATTTTCCAAACCGACTTTTGGGCCCCGTATCTCAGGGCCACTTGGTGCTTGGAACCCCATCTTTGGATATGTTGTAGTGCTAGTTCCACTGGGTTTGGGGTTCCTAGCACGAAGTGGCTCCGAGATACGGGGCCTCCATCTGTAGCAATATCATTTCTCATTTTTGAGTGGGAGTCAGTGGTGTGATGCCATTGCCAATAAACCTTGGCTGGAGTTGCACATCTTCAGTGTGTGGCCTGTTCTTTTTCCTATGGTGAACTGCAGTGTAAATGGTGGGCTGGATGGTGGACTGGCGATTTCCTGCAATCAGTCATCTGCCAGAGCCGTATAGACCACTGTTTATCCACTGCAATCCACCATCCAAAGACTTTCGACTTCAACCAAGCCAAGGTTTTTTTGCATTGACAGCCCACTGCTGACTCTCAAAGCCATGCGTTACTTTGAGTTGGAGTCAGTAGTGTGATGCCATTGCAATAAACCTTGGCTGGAGTTGAAGGTCTTCGGTGTAGGGCCCGTTATTTGGATGGTGGATCACGTAGTCACTACGGGTGGTATCATTGAGATTTTTTTTTTTGGAATAGAGAAACCCGAAACAGTGAGACTAACGACTGGAATTTCTATGAATGCCCATAATAAAAGATCCTCCAACATGTTAAAAAACTACATTGAAAATGGTGCATTGAGCGTGTATCTGTAGCATTCTAATGCCGCGTACACACGGTCGGAATTCTCGTTGGAAAAATCTCTGATGGTTTTCCCGTTGGAATTCCGACGGAATTTCGCTCAAACTGTCTTGCCTACGCACGGTCACACCAAATTCCGACGGTCTGTAACACAGCGGCATAAAACACGTTCGACAGCACTATAGAAGGGAAGTTTAATGCTTCCGAGGATGCGTCGAATTGTTTCCGAGCATGCGTCGGAATTTTACGTTTCGGAGTTGCATACACGCGATCGGAAAATCCGATAGTAAGGTTTTCCGTCGGAAAAATTGAGAACAGGTTCTCAATCCAAAGTCCGTCGGAAATTCCGACAGAAAAAAGACCGATGGGCATACACACGGTCGGAAAATCCGTTGAAAAGCTCCCATCGGACTGTTTCCATCGGAAATTCCGACCGTGTGTACGCGGCATTACACCGATCTTATAACATTATTTTCAGCTTATGACTGTAGGAAGACTGTGTGATGCTGTGCGGATGATCCCTCTTTTCCCCACAACCTTTACAATACAATAACGGTCTCTTATTTAATCTCGCTTCATGGGATTTATTTACTGAAGAAGTCAGATTACTACCCTGTTAGCTTGAAGCAAAATGTGTCCTTTTACTAAAATTAGCATTCAGAAAATCCAAGAATGTTGTAAAGAAAAAGGGCAAACTGGAATCTGGCAAGGCACGTGCATATATGGATTACAAAGGACTCTATATTTGGCTCTTAGTGATGTAATACCCATATTATTGTGTAATGCCTTCAGATTTTGAAAATGTTTCTTGATACAATTCAGCAAAGTATTACACATCTGTACACCATGAGTGACAAAAAAAAAGAAAAAACAGGGACATACCAAAGACTTTTTCTTTCGCAGCGTTGAACTCATATTTTGAGGGTAGGGGTGGTGGTATGGGGGCATCAAATGGTGGGTGTGACATAATTGAAGTGGGGTATTGTTATATACAAGGAGTTCAGGAGTGCAATGTGTGCTACATACAGATGGCCGGGTTGAGGAGTGTGCTGTTTACAGAGTGCAGAGTTGAGGTGTGTGCTACATACAGAGTGCAGGGTTGAGGAGTGCGATGTGTACAGAGGGCAGGGTTGAGGAGTGCGCTGTGTACAGAGTGCAGGGATGAGGTGTTGCTGTCTACAGAGTTGAGGAGTGTGCTATATACAGGGTGAAGGGTTGAGGATTGCGCCATGTACATAGTGCAGGATTGAGGAGTATGCAGTGTATAGACTGCAGAGTTGAGGAGTGTGCTTCATACAGAGTGCAGGGTTGAGGAGTGCGCTATGTACAGAGTGCAGGGTTGAGGAGTGTGCTGTGTATAAAGTGCAGGGTTGAGAAGTGTGCTGTTTACAGAGTGCAGGGCTGCGGAGTGCACTGTGTACAGAATGCAGGAATGAGGAGTTGCTGTGTGCAGGTTGAGGAGTATGCAATGTACAGACTGTAGAGTTGAGTAGTGTGCTACATACAGAGTGCAGGGTTGAGGAGTGTGCTATGTACAGCTTGCAGGGTTGAGGATTGTGCTGTGTACAAAGTGAAGGGTTGAGAAGTGTGCTGTTTAGAGAGTACAGGGTTGAGGAGTACGCTGTGTACAGACTGCAGAGTTGAGGAGTATGTTACATACAGAGTGCAGGGTTGAGAAGTGTGCTGTGTACAGAGTGCAGGGTTGAGGAATGTGCTGTGTACAAAGTGCAGGATTGATAAGTGTGCTGTTTACAGAGTGCAGGGCTGAGGAGTATGCTGTGTATAGAGTACAGGATTGAGGAGTATGCTGTGTACAGACTGCAAAATTGAGGTGTGTGCTACATACAGAGTGCAGGGTTGAGGAGTGCGCTGTGTACAGAGTGCATGGTTGAGGAGTGTGCTATGTACAGAGTGCAGGGTTGAGGAGCGTGCTGTGTACAAAGGTCAGGGTTGTGATGTGTGCTACATACAGAGTGCAGGGTTGAGGAGTGTGCTATGTACAGGGTGCAGGGTTGAGAATTGCGCTGTGTACAAAGTGCAGGGTTGAGAAGTGTGCTGTTTACAGAGTACAGGGTTGAGGAGTATGCTGTGTACAGACTGCAGAGTTGAGGAGTATGTTACATACAGAGTGCATGGTTGAGGAGTGTACTACATACAGAGTGCAGGGTTGAGGAGTGCGCTGTGTACAGAGTGCAGGGTTGAGGAGTGTGCTGTGTACAGAGTGCAGGGCTGAGGAGTGTGCTATGTACAGAGTGCAGGGTTGAGGAGCGTGCTGTGTACAAAGGTCAGGGTTGTGATGTGTGCTACATACAGAGTGCAGGGTTGAGGAGTGTGCTATGTACAGGATGCAGGGTTGAGGATTGTGCTGTGTACAAAGTGCAGGGTTGAGAAGTGTGCTGTTTACAGAGTACAGGGTTGAGGAGTATGCTGTGTACAGACTGCAGAGTTGAGGAGTATGTTACATACAGAGTGCATGGTTGAGGAGTGTACTACATACAGAGTGCAGGGTTAGGAGTGTGCTGTGTACAGAGTGCAGGGTTGAGGAGTGTGCTGTGTACAGACAGCAGAGTTGAGGTGTGTGCTACATAGAGAGTGCAGGGTTGAGGAGTGCGCTGTGTACAGAGTGCATGGTTGAGGAGTGTGCTATGTACAGAGTGCAGGGTTGAGGGGTGTGCTGTGTACAGACAGCAGAGTTGAGGTGTGTGCTACATAGAGAGTGCACAGTTAAGGAGTGTGCTGTGTACAGAGTGCATGGTTGAGGAGTGTGCTATGTACAGAGTGCAGGGTTGAGGAGCGTGCTGTGTACAAAGGTCAGGGTTGTGATGTGTGCCGTGTACAGAGTGCAGGGTTGAGGAGTATGTTGTGTACAGACTGCAGAGATGAGGAGTGTGCTACATACAGAGTGCAGGGTTGAGGAGTGCGCTGTGTACAGAGTGCAGGGTTGAGGAGTGTGCTGTGTACAGAGTGCAGGGTTGAGGGGTGTGCTGTGTACAGACAGCAGAGTTGAGGTGTGTGCTACATACAGAGTGCAGGGTTGAGGAGTGCACTGTGTACAGAGTGCATGGTTGAGGAGTGTGCTATGTACAGAGTGCAGGGTTGAGGATTGTGCTGTGTACAAAGTGCAGGGTTGAGGAGTGTGCTGTGTACAGAGTGCAGGGTTGAGGCGTGTGCTGTGTACAGAGTGCAGGGTTGAGGAGTGTGCTGTGTACAGAGTGCAGGGTTGAGGAGTGTGCTGTGTACAGACTGCAGAGTTGAGGTGTGTGCTACATACAGAGTGCAGGGTTGAGGAGTGCGCTGTGTACAGAGTGCGGAGTTGAGGAGTGGGCTAGGTACAGAGTACAGGGTTGAAAGTGTTCTGTGTGTAGAGTGCAGCATTGGGGAGCACGCTGTGTACAGCATGCAGGATTGAGGAGTGCGTTGTGTACTGATGTTGGAGAAGACCTGGCTCCCAACTGGCGTTCCTAATTTTAACCCAAATGTGTTCAGTAAAATTGGGGGTTAGGGCTGTCTGCAGGCAACTCAAGGTCCACCGCACCAAACTGGTCAAGCCATGTCTTTATGGAGCTGGCTTTGTACACTGGGTCATGGTGGAACAGAAAAGGGTCTTCACCAAATGCCGCGTACACGCGGTCGGAATTCTCGTCGGAAAAAGCTCTGATGGTTTTCCCGTCGGAATTCCGACGGTATTTCACTCAAACTGTCTTGCCTACACACGGTCACACCAAATTCCGACGGTCAACAACACCGCGGCATACAACGCGTTCGACTGCACTATAAAAGGGAAGTTTAATACTTCTGAGCATGCGTCGAATTGTTTCCGAGCATGCGTCGGAATTTTGCGTGTCCGGAATTGCCTACACACGATCGGAAAATCCGATAGAAAGGTTTTCCGTCTGAAAAATTAAGAACAGGTTCTCAATCCAAAGTCCGTCGGAAATTCCGTCAGAAAAAGACCGATGGGCATACACACGGTCGGAAAATCAAAACTCAAACTTTCGGAGGGGGTGTCCAATCCTTTTGGCCACATAGATAGTGCGATGGTCAGTTATCCAATACATAGTGTACATTTTTTCTGCAAACAGAGAAAACGACGATGATGATGCCGGATAGGTCAGTACCGATGTCATATTTTAGGGAAGGGTTCTCTGGATATTATTAATAGGTAGGCCACCAGGAATCAATGGTAATATTGTTTTCTCTATTTGTAGCACCAAAAGCAATCACGGTTTTCCAAGACGCCACGATGATTTACGACTCTATGTTGTGTATCATTCCACCGACAACGATCAGATCACTCCTCGAAAAATATAAGTTTACAGTTGTAGAGTAAGCGAAGTACGTGGCGGGATTATAAGGTTTTTTAACCATTAACTAAGATATATCTGTCACATTTAGAACTCTCCCTGAACATCATTATTCTTGCCGCGGGCATTTATACGACACTCTGGAGAGACGATGGCGTCATGGATGGCTCCGGCACTGGACTGAATGTGGTGGCTTTGAATCTCCACGGCAAGGCTGAGGAGGCTGCTGGATCCAAGACAGCGCCCGTGTGTAACAATAATCTTGTTTGTTAAAGACGTTACGTGACCTTAAGAGTGGGGGAAAAAAAATACTTGGATTCGAATGTTAAAGTGAATGCAAACCCTAATGAAGTACGTCACTTATTTGCCCCCCTCTTGGTCTCTAAATATACCATTAACCACTTCAATACCGGGGGGGGGCACTTAAACACCTTCCTGCCCAGACCAATTTTGAGCTTTCAGCGCTCTCGCACTTTGAATGACAATTGCGCGGTCATGCTACACTGTACCCAAATGAAATTTTTATCATTTTGTTCCCACAAATAGAGCTTTCTTTTGGTGGTATTTGATCACCTCTGCGTTTTTTTTTTTTGCTAAACAAATAAAAAAAGACCGAAAATTTTGAAAAAAAAATATTTTTTTTTGTTTTAGTTTCAAAACTTTGTAAAAAAAGTAAGTTTTCTCCTTCACTGATGGGCACTGATGGGGCTGCACTGATGGGCACTGATGAGGTGGCATTGATGGGCACTGATATGTGCCACTGATAGGCGGCACTGATAGGCGGCACTGATGGGTGACACGGATGGGTGACACGGATGGGCACTGATAGGTGGCACAAATTGGCACTGATAGCTGGCGCGGATTGGCATGGATAGGCGGCACGGATGGGCATTGATAGGCGGCACAGATGGGTGGCACGGATGGGCACTGATAGGTGGCACTGATAGGCACTTATAGGCAGCATTGTTTTGTATTGATGGATGCCAATCAGTGCCAAACAATAATGCATGCCAATCAGTGATGCCCATTGTGGGCACTGATTGGCATCCATTGTGGTCACTGTATGTCATCCCTGGTGGTCTAGGGTGGCACACCTTGTGCTGGGCATCCCTGGTGGTCTGGTGGCGTCCCTGGTGGTCCAGTGTGGGCATCCTCGGTGGGGGCTGTGCTGATAATCATTCAGCACAGACCCCCCCTGTCAGAGGAGCAGCCGATCGGCTCTCCTCTACTCGCGTCTGAGAGACGCGAGTGAGGAAAAGCCGATTACTGGCTCTTCCTATTTACACTGTGATCAGCCGTGATTGGACACGGCTGATCATGTGGTAAAGAGCCTCCGTCGGAGACTCTTTACCAAGATCGTAGTTGCGGGGTGTCAGACTGACACCCCGCAACAACGATCGCCACGATGCGCGCCCCCGGGGGCGCGCAGCGGCTCAAAATCCTGAGGACGTCCTATGACGTCCATTTAGGATTTGACAACCACTTTGCCGACATCTATTTACAATGGGCGGGCGGCAAGTGGTTAAAATACAGAGCCTCCGTAAAGTATTCACAGCGCTTCACTTTTTCCACATTTTGTTACGTTACAGTCTTATTCCAGGGTGTATTAAATTCATTATTTTCCTCAAAATTCCACAAACAATTCCCCATAATGACAACGTAAAAGAAGTTTTTTTCGGAAATCTTTGTAAATTTATTAAAAATAAAAATTGAAAAAATACCGTGTACAAAGGTATTCACAGCCTTTGCCAGGACACTCACAATTGAGCTCAGGTTCCTCCCGTTTCCACTGATCCTCCATGAGATGTTTCTACAACCTGATTGGAGTCCACCTGTGGTAAATTCAGTTGATTGGACATGATTTGGAAAGGCCACACCTGTCTATAGAAGGTCCCACAGGTAACAGTGCATGTCAGAGCACAAACCAAGCCATGAAGTCCAAGGAATTGTCTGTAGACCTCCGAGAAAGGATTGTATGGAGGCACAGATCTGGGGAAGGGTACAGAAACATTTCTGCAGCATTGAAGGTCCCAATGAGCACAGTGGCCTCCATCATCCATAAATGGAAGAAGTTTGGAACCACCAGGAATTTTCCATAGAGCGGGCCGCCTGGCCAAACTGAGCGATCCGGGAGAAGGGCCTCAGTCAGGGAGGTGCCCAAGAACCCGATGGTCACTCTGATAGAGCTCCAGTATATATCTGTGGAGAGAGGAGAACCTTCCAGAAGAACAACCATCTCTGCAGCACTCCACCAATCAGGCCTGTATGGTAGTGGCCAGATGGAAGCCACTCCTCAGTATTTATTTAATCATTTTTCAACCGATCCAAATTCTAATCGTTCTGAAAATTTGTAATTCGAATTTCTGAATTTTTGAATAATAAAAAAACGTTCTATTATTATTATTATTTATTATTAATTTGTTCCGTCCCATTAGTTTAGATACGGCATTCGTTACTTCAGATAATTCGTAACTTCGTATAAATTCGTATTCGTTACGTTCACTAACAGCCACATTTGAAAGGAAATTCCAATACCTCTAATTTAATAGTTAGTTATTATTAGTTAGTTAGCTATTCTTTGAAAATTTTCTGATTTTATTTCTTATTTTCGGATTTTCTAATTTTCTGATTGACGAGTTTTCGAATCTACAAACTTACGAGTCTCTGAATTTACAAACTTTTGAATTTATGAATTTAAGAATTTTTTAATTTACGAATTTACGAATCTACAAATTTTCGAATCTACGAATTTACAAATGTTGGAATTTAAAAATTTATGAATCTACGAATTTGCAAATTTTTGAATTTACAAATTTACGAATTTATGAATTGACTAATTTTTGAATTTACAAATTTTTGAATTTACGAATTTACAAATTTACGAATTTTTGAATTTACAAATTTTTGAATTTACAATTTTTTGAATTTACAAATTTTTTAATTTACAAATTTTTGAATTTACAAATTTTTGAATCTATGAATTTACAAATTTTTGAATTTACAAATTTTTGAATTTACAAATTTACTAATTTACGAATTTTTGAATTTACAAATTTACTAATTTACGAATTTTTGAATTTACGAATTTTTGAATTTACAAATTTACGATTTTTACAAATTGCAATAGTAACGAATGACTAGAAAAACTAAAAAAAAAAAACGAATGAAACAAATTTTTCGGCAGTGTATAAGTCTAGAATACGGGATAGGTTAACGGGTGTCAAGACCATCCCACCAATACCTATAATTTAATAGTTAGTTATAATTAGTTAGTTATTCTTTCAAATTTTCGGATTTTCTTTCTTATTTTCGGATTTTCAAATTGACGAATTTTCGAATCTACGAATTTACCAGTCTCTGAATTTACAAACTTTTGAATTTACAAATTTACGAATTTTTGAAGTTACGAATTTACGAATCTACGAATCTACGAATTTTCAAATTTACGAATTTACAATTTTTACGAACTGCGATCATAACGAATGACCAGAAAAATGAAAAAAAAAACAAACAAATGAAACTAATTTTTCGGCAGTGTATAAGTCTAGAATACGGCATAGGTGGACGGGTGTCAAGACCATCCCACTAAATTTGGGGGAAAATTTTACGTAAAGTAGAGTAAAAATTCACATCAGTTTCCTTGTCATTTTAACGTGACTAGTCGAATGAACGCACCTCAGCTCCGCACACACATAGACGCAAACTAGAATACGTTTTGATGGAAGTTTATTATCCTACGAGGTTTTGGATTATGGAAGGAAACAAAAAAAAAAACACAAACCTGATTAAAATATTAAAAAGCTACTCTAATTTTTAAAAGATAGAGATATGTAAATATATTTTCATGGGAATTTCACAAAGGCAAATAATTTTACAAAAAAAAAAATCAGACGAAACCCCCATTGAATAAAAAGGAGCCTCTTTCCCCTGCATAACGAGAAGAGCCGGATTCCTCCAGATATTTGTCATCCTCTGGGACAAGTGATATTTTGAGAAGACTGATTCATTTTTGCCTTTCACCAGAAATGTTCCGGGACGATAAATGTGCTGTATGGTATCTATAACAGGGGCCCTCAGAGGCTCCGTAGCCACAATTTAGTTCTCGTTTTTCCATTGACCTGACCCCAAGGGGCCCAGCAGAATGTGCTCCGTACGCATCTACCTGCTGTGTCCGATGATTCACATAAGCGCCGCTTCCTGTAGAGTTCCAATTATCCAAAACTAAGAACAAAAAAATGTAATATAGTGCAGCTTCCCGCTCCATAGATGTGGGAGCTGCCTTTGTTTTCTCTTTCCAGGCTTTTTTTTCCCTTTATTTTTTACCTTGTGACCTGGTCACTAACACACCTTCTGTCTTCGGGTGGCTACAATGACTTCTCCACTATATCTCTGGTGGGTGGCTACAATGACTCCTCCACTATATCTCTGGTAGCTACAATGGCTCTTCGACTATATCTCTGGTGGCTACAATGACTCAACACTATGTCTCTAGTGGCTACAAGGACTACTTTACTATATCTCTGGTGGCTACATTTACTCCTCCATTATATCTCTGGTGGTGACAATGACTCCTCAACTATATCTCTGGTGGCTACAATGACTCCTCCACTATATCTCTGGTGGCTACAATGACTCCTCAACTATATCTCTGGTGGCTACAATGACTCCTCCACTATATCTCTGGTGGTTACAATGACTCCTCCACTATATCTCTGGTGGTTACAATGACTTCTCCACTATATCTCTGGTGGCTACAATGACCCATCCACTATATCTCTGGTGGCTACAATGACTCCTCCATTATATCTCTGGTGGTGACAATGACTCCTCCACTATATCTCTGGTGGTGACAATGACCCATCCACTATATTTCTGGTGGCTACAATGACTCCTCAAATATATCTCTGGTGGCTACAATGACTCAGACAAAAGACAAGGAGAGGGGCGCCTCTGAGTATGTATCATATAAACATTTATTAATAAAAACAATATCCACTCACATCTAGGCAAGATTCCCCTTGCTTGAGAAAGGAGCGCCGCTATACAGACCATCTATAGCGCTGTAAGCTCAGAAACGCGTCGCAGAGATATGACGTCATGCCCCGGCGCCTAGCACTGTTTGCGGTGCAAGCCTCGTTCCCACATCAGAGACACGGCCGTGCCTGAAACACCATTCTGTCTAAGAACTGGGCTGCACAAACCATACAGCAGGCTACAGGGCACAAACGTCTCCACACCAACCATCCCTTCTCCCCTCTCCCTTCTCCATTACTTTAATTGCCATAGAGACTTTGAATGAATTTTTTTCAACACCCCCCCCCTGTACCACCTGGAACCCACTTGTTGAACACCGAGAGGAGTGATATCCATCTGACTCTCCCCTCTGGATTGATGCTACCACCCCACTGGAGGACCACCGCAAGGATACAAACCCCACCTGCTGCATCCATCTGCCTTCCTCCAGGACTTGAGAAGGACGACAGCCTCTGGGTGAAACTCCTGCGACTTGTAGTCCCACCGGCCCTCCATCTGCTGAGATCTACCTGAATGCAACACTCCTTGCCTAGATGTGAGTGGATATTGTTTTTATTAATAAATGTTTATATGATACATACTCAGAGGCGCCCCTCTCCTTGTCTTTTTCCTCCAGCTTTTATTGGACCTGGCTTCAGGCCTCTTCGGTGGCAGCCCTGACAACTCCATATGCCCTGCTGTGTATACCATACATACACATCCAGCCGCTACACTTAACCCCCCTTTTTTTTTTTCCCCCCTCCCCCCTTTTTTACCTGGACTATTGGGAACCTCTGCATAATAACGAGGTACTGTGACTATGCGCCTTTCTT